>JAURVB010005497.1:0-62244 GCA_033002965.1 Piper betle
GTCCATTCAATTAAAAACCCTAAATGCATTGGATCTATGATGTGTTGTTGATGTGCCTTGACATGATCTAAGATTGCACTCCTCAATGAGGCTTGCTAAAATATTTTATTAAAATCTGTAAAAGTTACCTAAGGACTTAATAAGTGTCTGTTGGAAACATGTAAAGTTTTTCTAAGTTAACAATCATTTAGGTGGTTAGTCAATTATGTTTGGTGGAGTGTACAAGAATGTGAGGTGAAACCCCAGTTCCCTAGCTCTAGATCCAAATCCCAAAACCTAGTTGCTCGGAGGTAAAATTCCACGAAATGCTACCCAAACTTTAGGTCATCTCCCAATACCATCACCACAAAATTTGGAAGACATTGACTCAGTGTATTTTGTGGTAGAAATTTTACAAACCGAGTAGGTCTAGCTAGCTCAAAAATAACCTAGCCAATGTCTTCCACTCCCGAGTCCACTCAAGTCCAAATACTTAGAGTTTGGACTTGAAATTTTATGAAATTCAAGCCCAGAATGTTGGGTAACCCTCATAATTTAAAAGTCCCTACTAGGAGTGAAACTCTCACCATGCTTCCAATGAATTTTTGGGCATGTGCCTTGCATCGTTGTAAGATTTAGTTTCTGGTCTGGTGTAGTCATTGCTAATCCAGCATTAGTAATTTGCATGATAAGTTGTTGTGTTATTCTGGTGTTTTAGTGAATTCCGCGTGGTTGTTGAGACACTCATCTACTAGTATTGTTTTACTGGTAGTTCTTTTAGACCGGTTATCAACTTGTTGATTATTGACAGTTGATACACACACACACACACACACACAGTATATATATATATATATATATATATATATATATATATATAAATTGATTGGTGAGTATTAGCATCAGTGGCCGGCATAGGTAGACGGATAGATAGGCTCATGGTGGGGGTGTTGCTTCTTGCTTATATTTGTAGCCTTTTCATTGTGTTACTCTTGTATTTTGGGCTTATGGTTTTATGTATTTAGTGTACTTGGAACTAGGGGTGGGCATTGGTCGGACGGACGTCGGACAAAATATTGTCCGCGTTTGTCCGAAATTTTATCGGACAAAACTTGTCCGACCGAATTAATGTCCGACTTGTCCGTCGGGCCCGGGCAATGTCCGTGGACCGTCCGAAATCAAACCAAAACTTCTAAAACCCTAACCCAGAAACACTGTTCATAGGGCGTCGCCGCCGCCGCCGCCGCCCTCCGCCGTCGCCGCCCTCACCCACCCTCCTTGCCTCGCCGAACCGCCACCGTCTCCGCTCCGCCCGCCTTCGCTCCGCCCGCCTCCGCTCGCCGCCTCCGCTCCGCCGCCTCGCTCCGCCTCGCCTCCGCTCGCGCCGCCTCCGCTCCGCCCGCCTCCGCTCCGCCCGCCTCCGCTCGCCGCCTCCGCTCCGCCAGCCTCCGCTCCGCCCGCCTCCGCTCCGCCAGCCTCCGCTCGCCCGCCTCCGCTCTCGCCAGCCTCCGCTCCGCCCGCCTCCGCTCCGCCGCCCGCTCCGCTCCGCCCGCCTCCGCTCGCCGCCTCCGCTCCGCCCGCCTCCGCTCCGCCCGCCTCCGCTCCGCCGCCTCCGATCCGCCCGCCTCCGATCGCCAGCCTCCGCTCCGCTCGCCTCATCTGCCTCCGCTGGACCGCCACCATCTGCTCATGTCTCCGCCTCCTCTGCGCGCCGTGTGAAGATCCACCGCCGCCTCTTGCTGCCGCCTCCCCGCCAGCTTGCGCCGCTCCAGCCTCCACCGCCGCCTGCCTCGCCGGACCGCCACCCTAAACATCTGCTGCTGCCTTCCACGTCTGCCCTCCCTCCGCCGCCGGACTGCCGCCGCAGCACCGCCAGACTCCGTCGAACCACCGCCGCGGCGCCGCCAGACTCCATCGAACCACCGCCTGTTGCCGCCGTGTATATATCACTAATTTATCTTAAATTTAGTTTATTTTATATTTAGGATTAATTATCACCGTGTATATATCACTTAATTTATCTTAAATTTAGTTTATTTTATATTTAGGATTAATTATTATTATTTTATAAGGTTAGATTATTTATACTTAGATGATAATGTAAAAATTTATTCTAACAAAATTGTACAGTGATTGAGCTATAAAAATTTGTACAATTATTTGGTGAAGGAAGTTTGCATCTTAGAAAGAATAGGTACTGTCAAAGATTGTTGGAGAATAGCTACTTATGATGTTATCTCTTTGCTTCCCTTGCTATACTTAGCATTTTGATAATTGTTAGAGAATAACAAATTTAAAAGATTATTTTCTGTTGAGGGATACAAAGATTGAAGGATGGTGAAATTTTTGTTGAGATTAATTTATAAAATCTATTTTTTATACCAAATTTTAGTTTGTTTAAAGTCGTAGTTTTCGAATCTGCTTTTCTTCGAAATATTTCGTTACTTGAGACGTTGGTACTTATTAAAGAATGAAACTAGCGCACCTGATTAACTGTTCACTTACATTTGCATGAGAACAAATGCTTTCTTGCATAACAAATATCATATACTATTGGTGATATAATTGAAATTTTGAATATTTCATCATTGGCTTTACTTGTCATCTTTTTATGTTATTTCATACAGGAGATTGTTGAGTCTTAACTCTCAAAGTATTTATAGCTTATAATAAGAGTGACTTTTATCCTATGTATGTCATTTTTATTATTTAAGATATTAAATATCAATTTTATGTATGAACTTAATTAATTTACTATATATTACATTTTAAAATTTTTATAAACTATAATATTAGCCTTACAAATGTTGAAAATATTATATTATTGATATAAAATATCAGTCATTCGGTCGTCATTCGGTCGGACAAAGAAATGTCCATGTTTGGTTTGTTTTAATTCGGTCGAATTCGGTCGGTCAAATTCGGTCGGACATACTTCGGACTTCGGACAGTCGGACCAATTCGGACGTCCGCGCCCACCCCTACTTGGAACTTGTGTAGGCGGCTTGTTGGGACTTTTGTATTGAGATGTGGGCAGGTGCCCTAAACTTGTTTATGAATGCATGTTGTGATGAATTGTTGTGGGGTGCTATGTGCCTTAGTATTACTTTTACCATCAGCATTGTACAAGTATTAAGTTTGGGGCAAAGGTTAACATTCGTCTGCAAGGAGTGAAAGCTTCAAAGTCCCAAAACATGACGAAGTGCATTTAATGTATGCTAAACATATTCGGTTGCAGCTGTGTGTGTGTGTGATAGAGTAATGTGGACTAAAGGAACTTATGGTTCACACTACTTGAACAATCCACATTAAGACCAAGTATTCGGGCATGATGCCCTGGCACTTATTGGTGTCTCTCATTTTTAATTCACTTTTGCGGGGTATGTGGAACAGGTAACCATGACCCAGTCTTTACGATTCTGGAAGATCATCAACATCAAGTAATAAGATACCTAGCCCAATCACTGGAATTAAGTTTGAGAACATGATCATGCATTCTAAAATGCACAAGCCACTCAACTGCAATGGGGGTGCTCCTTTGTAATTTAGAGTGATCATGTCTACATTGTAAAGTCACCCTTAGCATTGAGCCACTAGCCAAACTCAATCGTATTTTGCCCAATCAAACTCAGATCATTTGATAAACGAATAGAGTTTTGAGTTATATGGTTTTGAATGGAGTTATTTCAGTTTGAGTCAAGCATGATCGAGTTTGGGTTGACAATTGGTCCTCTTCGAGTTTAATTACCATAAATTTGAAGATCTAATTTACTCTCAATAATGTAATATTTGTAATTATTTTTCGTAAAAATATAAATGTTGTTCTCTCTAATTGATAGTCATATAACAACTATTAGATTGTTTAAACTTAATTATTTTTACACCAAATTATTATTTTCAATGCTATATTATTCATGTATTGTTAAAGAAAAAAATACTAATACTTTATATTAGACATTAAGTTGATTTTAGCCGAGCTTTAAGTTGAATTGAATTTTTTAGTCAAATCAAGTCAAGTTTGATATAACTTAAAACTAGCTCTATTGTAATTGAGTCAAGTCAATTTCTTTGAATTTGAGTTTCGAGTCTCGAGTCGAGCTGAAAATAAATCCAGTTTGAGTAGAGCCAAGTCAAGCCATAAAAACTTGCTAGCTAGCTCAACCTCGTGCATAGCCCTAGTCACCCCCTTAGTTGTGTAAGAGGTGCTGCCTCTCATGTGACTCGAGTGCTCATATTAAGAGTCTTAAGATCAGCATACAATGTATGTACGTCTTTTAAGGTAAAATCGTCTTATAGCTCCTTGAGGGTTAAAATCCAATTTTGTAAAATTTGCACGATAATAGTCAAAAGAATAATCTTCCAATTATAACGCCACAATTTGGTCCGCTTTTGGACTGAAAAATAGGAAGTTACAGAGTATAGTGATCAAGTTGGCATCGACTACAATGCCACTGGTGAATGCATAATTTAGAAGATAGTCAAGAGAAAATCGTGAGGAAAGGTTTCAACGGCACATAGACATACATTTTTCAACAGTGGTGAAAATCAATTACTGTTAAAAATAATGGAACAATGCCAACTAACTTATCCTTCAAAAAAAGCCTTAAACCAACCTTGGGCAATAGCGGCATTTTCTGTAGTGCTTGTATGTACATGTGATGAGAACTCTTAATTATGCTTGACATGGGTACCATGAGGTTGTAATTTAGAGGGATTAAGGATAATGTAAGCCAACACTTCCAATCTTCAATAACGTAAATTGTTTTCTTGATCGAAGGGGCCAATATGAAGCTTGGATTGACTTCACAAAACAGAAAATATGGGCACACAAAATCATTAACAACAATTTGTCTACTACCCGAAATTATAAGATTTGCAATCCCATGTAAGCTCAGTTCATGATCTTGGAATCTTCTTCTATCACATAGAAATTAGGGTTATTACCCAACATTTTTCCTACAGCTTAGATCTAATCTCCTTATCGGTGCAAAAAGGACCGTTCATTTCTTTAGAACTATTATACGAAACCCCACACTTTTTCTTTGTCCAAAATTACAATTGCCCCCACCAAGTGTTGTTAATGGGTTTGCGTAAACAAAGTACCTAACCTGACCTGACCCAAAAATATCGGGTTTGGGTTCAATTATAACTGGTCCGAGTCTACGGGTTCAAATTGTTATTAGTACCTGTTTCATATCGAATTCGGTTCAGTTTTCAAAGGACCCAACCCTATACCTAATATTCTAACATCATGCATCCTAAATTAAGGTTATTGCAGGCATATCATCTAACACGCATATATGCATAACATAACAAAGTTATAACAAGGGGAATAATCCTAAGACTCAACCATTCATTTTGTTATCTTATAATACTAGTCATATAGTAGTGGCAACTCACCTCTCATATACTTAATCATCATAATCGAACATCAAATAACATATAAAATAGGCTTTTGGAACACGCTTAGAAAAACAAATCCATGGAAACTCGGGGTTGAGCTGCACGTAAAAACAAATCCCTAGAATCTCTATCATGGCACTGCAGCAAGATTTCTAACCGTAATTCCAAGTTAACTGCTTTCAATCTGATTTTAATCAAATAAAAGCAGAGTTTACATGCTATTAGGGTGTAAAATCATGCACTATAAGAAGTTTTTAATCCGTGATGGTTACCCCACTTTCACTTGATTTTAGTTAAGAAAAAATTGCATGAAAAACATGTACTTAATCTAAAATTTGCAACCAATTATATAAACAATCATAATTCATTGTTGTTTTACACAAGTTATATCATAATCATATTAACAAGATGTTCAATCCTCAAATTACAACTTTAAACCAAATTTGATGGATATAATAGTTGATTCTATGCATAGATATGAATGAAAATATGAAATCTAAACATGAATCATACATAACTCAAACATGATATCATACAACATCAATACAATTACATGTGTATGATTTACATGAATAACTTATTGTAAGAACATTAAAATCCTACTATTAATATTTTCCCACGCCAAGCATGCAGTTTAAGAGAACGAAAAGTCATTACGTGAGTTTCCTCATGACGGACCTAAATTTCTTCCATCAAAGGGAAATTCTGAAATTTTGCTCCGTTTCTTCCCTCCCAAACTTGTTTTCTTCCACCACCCATTTCTCTCTATGCCATTGTATCGTGGCCTTGCTGCACAAAAATGGATACTTATTCTTCCTTTCTTGTTCCCCATGGTTTGGAGTTGGAAGATACCAACCCAAAGTTCGTACAAAGCTAGCTTCACACATTTTCCGTTCAAAACAGTGATAAGTGGAAATTATATGCATTGAAAGTTGCAGCTTCGATTCAAAAAAAGAAAAGTCACAGCTTCTAATCAATGAAAGTTCTAATTTAAAATCAAATCAAGTCCCTCCAGATCAAATTATCCTTGTTGTCTCATCAATGAGTTACCATTTTAGTTTTTTATTTTGGGATGTACTTAGGCCTCCATTATAATTTAAGGCTTAAATTGCAATTTTCATTGTCAGGTAATTACCGCTCACTACAACCACCACATTGCACAACTCATATACCAAGTTAGTTGTATGGCACCTGTTATGGATTCTACAGCATCTACTAATCTTGATATGGGCCAACTTGAAGAATTGAGATAATAGGCGATGAAGTATTACCGTTAATTTATCAAAAGTTGGAAATTTCGACAGTAATGGATGTGTTTGGTAAGACTAAAAAATTCTTTTGTAAAAGCTTGCAAGACTAATTTAATTTGTTCATAGCTATTGTTGGAAAAATAGAGACAATCAAAACTAAAATTGAAATAAAGACTTTGCAGTGGGAAGGCAAAGTATGGGAAGAAACTAATTCTAGTACTTCTCCTCCATCCCATCATCACTAAAATCAACCTACAAAATAAAAATAAAACTCGAAAACTAATTAGTAAAACAAATACCAAAAACTTCTGTTGTCTCCCAAGAAGCGCTTAATTTATAGTCTTTAGCCTAACTACTCGTCATACTCAAATTTCTTTCATTTGCTTCCTATAATGCTTATACGTTCTCTCATCTACCTTAATCTCCAACTTCAAAATTTCATAGGAAAGATCATCACTCAGATCGCAAGGCTCACAAACCTAGACTTGTACTTTAAAGACATATTTAAGCAAAAATAATCAACCTAACTCTAGGTCCATGTTCAAAATCAGCCTTCATATTAGTGCCTTCAAATTTTCATTTCATTTCTTTACTATCAAACCACTCATCACTCTCACAATTCAGCACAAAGTATGTTTTATTAACCAATTTTATTTTAATATCATTCACCACATCCTTTGGAAAAAAAAAGATAAAACCCCCAACATAATCATGTTCATTATTCTCTTTTAAACTCTCACACTTCTCATCATGCTCTGCCGCTACTCGCCACCGTTGGCCACTTGTCATCGTCGCCACAGCATACAACCATTTTAGGTATAATATTTTTGTTTTTAAAAGGTTAATTGTTTTTATAAATATGTTAATTATGGTTGAAATTATTGATTGTTGTTAATTAATTGTTTCTGAAAGTTTATTGTTTATTATTGTGACGAATTTTTAAAATTAAGGATTTAATTTGTGATTATGATTCTTATTGGAGATACATTTTGAAATGTTAATTAGGGTATTTGGAATTTTTTAAATTTAATTAATTTGATTATGTATGAAATTTTATTTTAATGTTGTTCATATATAAGATGTAAAATAATGATTACAATAGTATTATTATTATTATTATTTTATTTTATTTGTTTAAATTTATGATTAAAATTTGAAATTAAATTTCATGATTATTTTGTGAAGATTCAAAATAGATGTGCTATATTAATTATTTCTTGGATCGCAAAAAGTGAAGGAATGGCCTCAACATCAATAATTAGCATTAAGGAAATGTCTATTTTGTTCCAATTAAAAAAAAAATTTGCTATTGGGAAGAAAACAATTACCTTGCTTGAACAATTTGTGAGAAAAGTTTCACTCGCGTGTAAATTGTTCATGGATTTTATTAGGTTAATCAAATATAATCATAGCATAAAAGTTGTAAATGACGTGTCATGTGACATCTCATCGTCTTTTGGGCTTGGTTGGGCCGAGCTCTAGAATTGAACAGGCCCAATGACTTTGGGTAGGCTACAGAGAGGCCCAACTCTGTTAAATTTATTGTTGGTCACTCGGCCGACAAAGATTTTTAGGTTTCCTTACTTCGTATGCCCCAACTATACCGCAATGGTGACAATAGAAGGTTTAATCTGGTATGAGTTTCTCATAGGTAGCTGCTGTTTTTTTGGCTTACAACATTTTTCATGTGTAAGTTCATGTGATTCCCTGAGTTATAAAGTAGTAGAGATTTCACAGGTTGTACTAATAACATGCGGGTAGCTCCACTAAATTATGTAAGTGGTCGTTGTCGTTGCCAACATTTTTTTCAAGAACTTTGTTTAACTTTAGATATGGGTCATGGGCATTGACCAATTCGGCATGGGAGCAGGTCATGTGGATCTAGATTCCGTGGCATGGGTTCCATGGATGAACTGAAGAGCATGCATGTACGGTCCCATTGGGTGATGATGTGGAGGAGCCACCCACAAATGCCACCGACAAGGTAAGCAGTTCTCGACAACCTTGAGGATGTTACAAACTACAAGCATCGAGGACTGCTTTATCTTCTAGGTCTTGTTTCATCTAGTTACAGGGATATAATGTTTTTATATTCTTACTCTATTATTATGAATTTAATTTTAATACATATATAGAATGAGCATGTATTAATTATATTGTGAATTTTATAGGTTTTTTGTCCAACCCTAGCCTCCTTCGGCCTTGGTACCCCCTTTGAACGCTACGTGCCTGGCCCCATTAACATTTTCATTTGATTAAATCGGGTCTAGTTAGATGTTAGCACTATGTTCTTTGCGAGTGTAATTTGTGCTTATCGTATGTCACTCTTAGCCACTGTAGAACCTACAACACGATTCCCGAGGTTATCCTAGCAGCCTTAGGTTAAGTGCACAATTCGTGTGCTAGCCTTTTCTCGGTTAGGGTTTCAAGTCTCGGCTCAAAGACATTGGCACAATGCCCTTGCTCAAAAATTTACAGTTTTCCTTCACTTTCCTAGTGTCAAGGCCCTTGCATCCAGTTATAAGGTCGTGTACACTTTTACCTATCCCGTTCAATGCATGGTGGGCATGCTTTGGACTTTGGATAGGTGGCCGAGTGCAAAAGCGATGGAAGAGTGCCCTTGCGCTAGGTCCATTTGACTTTTAATATAAACCCCACTTCCCCTCCATTTCAACCCTTCCAACTCCTTTGGCTCCAATTCCCACTTTGTATCTTGACCTCCCCAGTTCATTCCTAGCCTCTCCCACCTTCTTCCAAGCCTCCTTGAAGCCTTGCCTTGCCCCCTAGGGTCGAAGGTCTTAGGTGGGAAGCCCCAAGAGACCCACCCTTGGGTCTTTCTGAGGGAAATCTGGTTCCTTTACCTCCTGTTTGTCATTGCATGTTACTATTTTTTGTGTTTATGATTTTTCACATTTTTCTGGTATATTTTGTAAATATTCTTGTTTGTTAGGAGTCATTAGAATTTGGAATCATATCATTTGCATATGTATAAAAAGAGTTACGAGTTTTTGAATGCTCTGTAGTTGCAGTATGTACTGTTTTAGTATAAAAATCATATCTTTCATTGGAGTAAACCATTTTGCATGATCCTGGTCTTGATGTGTTTTAAATAAATAGATATACAACTTTTATGTTGATGACTACGTCTGTAATTACTCAAAAAGTGGCAAGTTTTGTGGTCACTGTGACCTAGCAGCCCCTTTTCCCAAATTTTACACCTCATGTAGAATCCTTTTACTGTAAATATTTTGCATGCTTGTATGTCTATGTATTAGCTTGATCTTGTAAAATTTTCTCACTAAAATGGTTTAGACAAACCCTAAGTGTTTGAAGCACTTGTTGTGTTGCATGCCTATTCTACGGTGATCAGTGATTGTGCTTACTAATGAGATAACTAAAAGAGGTTAATAAAATCCATACAAATTAAGGTTGAACTTAATAATTATCTAATAGAAATATATAAATTTTTGGATCAATTAAAAATCATTTAGGTTGCTAAATTAATCATTTTTTTGGAGTGCATAGGAACACTGGGTGAAACCACAATTCTCTAGATCCAGATGTAAAGTCTGAAATCTAGTCAAATGGTTATGGAATTGCTTGAAATTATGACCACACCTTCGGGTATGTCCCAAACACACCATATTCAAATTTGGTAGTTTTTGGCTCAGTGGATCCCAAGTTTGGATTTTCCCAAGCCTAGCAGGTACACTTAGATCCGGAAATAACCTAGCCAATGCTTTCCCCTTTTGAATTCACTCATGCCGAAATATTTAGAGTTTGGACCTGAAATCACATTGGATTCAAGCCCACGGTGTTGGCTAACTATACCTACTTACTAGGCCCATTTGGAGTCTAGAAGCTCCTTAACAAGTTTGGTGTGCGGCCCAAGAATACTATTCCAAGCACCATAACCCAAGCCAGACATTTGTGGGTCTTGTTTACCATGTTGTCCCATGGGCCAGTACTTGATAATTTTCTTACTTAACCATTAGGGTGTCAGAGCCAACTGGTCCAAATTTCAGCTCATTTGGACATTGTTTGTCCTGTCTAAGAAATTGTTCGGTTAAGTCCATTTGGATTAACCCTAAGTTTGGACTTTTCCAATTGAGTGTACATGTAACCCTAAACCCTAAGCTAGTTGCTTAATGAGGTTTAAGACTCAATTAAGCAAGTAATTAAGTTAACTATGTGTCTTATGTGTTATGCATGTGTTGAGGATTTGCCTCAATATGTGTGTCAATCTTATCCATGTCTAATTGAGTTCCATCTTTTTGCTATGATATGCATGGTGAGCTCGTCAATCTAGGACATGAAGCTTCACTCATCCAGATCCATAAGACTCTCCTTTGTTTCGTCTTTTCTTGGCTCCTTGAGCATTGAATTTGATCGCATTTTAGTCGGAGAACGGCGTCGTCGATGTTTTATTGGATCCCTCCGATGTCAGGCCATTTAGTCGAGTTTTTTGTAAGTTTAATAAAACTTCAAGGTTGAAATTCATTGAAAGTTTTCAAAGAATGAGATCTAAAAACTATTATGAAAGTCCCTACCCAAGCTTGCAATATAAGTATATAAGGGTTTATCGCTTTATGATTATGAGAGAATTGTATGAATAGTATTGATCACACTAGTACTCTATCAAACTCTGGGTAGTGCAATGTATGAGGTTGCTGGGTAACAAAGCACATTTTTAGACTCTGGCACTAACTTAAATGTTTCTTTGCTATCCAGTCAACTGTGGTGGGTGTTATATAGAGGTTGTGAGGGCATAAGCTTATATGTATGTATGTTTATGATATTGTCGTGCATATGCCCATCTAGTAGATCCATGCTATGCCAATGCCTTTGCACACAAATTTAGGGCTTTTCCCACCTATTTGCCCTGGATGAAAGGCATTGGCCCAATGCCCTTGTGCCCAGATGCATGGCCATTGGCATGCAATTCAGTACAGAATGCATGTCTGGCTGACTGTGCAAACCGTGGTCCAGCTTGGTTGAGACCAGCACAAAGGTGCCTTGCCGACGCCCTTGCACTAGGAACTTTCTCCAACCTATAAATACCCCTAAATTCAACTCTTTTCACCACTTTTGCTCCTTGCTCCCACCCTCCTCCATTTCCCCTTCTTCTCCAATTCCTCCACAGCCTTCCTAAGCCTTGTCTTACCTTCTCCATGTGCCCTAGCCCCTAGAAGTAGAACGTTTTGGTATAGAAAGCCTCCAAAGATATCCTCCTAGCCCCTTGAGAGGTAAAGCTCTACTTTTCCCCTTTCTTGAAGCTTTGTCTCAGTGTTTGATTATTGTGTGATTATATTTTTTGGTATTTTAGTCATATAGAACAATGTTCAAGGACTCATTTTATTTTATTTTTAATTTTTGCACCTCAGTCATGCTTGTGTTATGCGCTATTTTGGTAGATCTAGCATATCTCATATTGTAGATGTTGTTTTTGCATGATTCTTATTGCATATCTCTCCTAACTAGTATATATACAATTTTTTATAGTGTTGCATGTGATTAGGTTGTTTTAATTATGTATGGGTGCCAAACCATATGAACGGTGTTAGCTTTTACAATTACAGTGACTTAGCCGCCAATTTCCCAAATTTTTATACTTTGTTATAGATTTTATTTTTCTGCAACATTTTTGAAAATTTTCTAGGGGTATTTGTAAGCTAACAAATGATGAATTACCAAACTAAATAAACATCAATAAGGGCATGAACAAAACCCCTAAAACTAGACTATTCTTGTTGTAATGTATGCTTGGTGTGACATGCCATGATGTTTGGGCTATGTTTTCCTAAGTATTGAGCTACAATAAAATGTGTAAAAATTATGTCATATGCCACTGAGTGTTTACTTGAAAAAAAGTGATTTTAGGTTATTTAGGTGACATTTGGGTTTCTAATAAATTTGGTATTGTCGAGTGTACAGGAATGCAAGGCAAAACCCTAGTTCTTTAGCTCGGTTGTAAAATACTACTTAATTGGTTGTGAAATTTCCTGAAATTTAACCCTGACCTTGAAATATATTCCAATTTAATCACCTTAAAATTTGGTAGCTTTTGGATAAGTAGATTCTCCCATAAAAATTCCCCTAGCCTTAATGGTCCAACCATTTCAAGAATTCATGTCAATACCTCTCATTTCTGAATCCACTCAAGCCCAAATACTTGGATTTTAGATTTAAAATTTAAGACAATGAAAGCCAACAGTGTTGGCTGACTCTCCTACTTTACTTGACCCATTTGGAGTTTTCAAGCTCATAAACAAGCCTTAAGAAAATTAGTGCGCAGCCCAGGTGTACCGAGCCCAGCACCTTAGTCCAACCTTAATGGACCTAGTACATCATGTTGGCCCATGGGCCAGCACTTGAAAATTTTAGTGTTTAACCCTTGGAATGTTAGGGCCCACCGTTCTAAATTTTAGCTCATTCAAATGTCATTTGCCCCCATTCAAAAATCGTCCAATTAAGCTATTCGATTAAGTTACGGTTAAACCCTAACTGGGTGATTATCCACTAAGTGTATTTGCAATCATAAACCTTAACTAAGGTTCCCTAATGATTTATCAACAAAAATTTAGCAATTTGATTTAGTAATTAAGCTTATGAGAGTGTTTGTGCATTTATGGAGGCTCTGCCTCATGCTGCGTATCATATTGGATGGAGAGTTATTAGAGTTTCTCATTCATTAACAAAGACACACGAAGTGTGGTTGACGAGTTAGGACGATGAGCTTGACTAATTCAGGTCTATTAGACTCCTCTATTTCACCTTTTGGTTGGCTCCTTGAAGGAGTTTTCACTCAATTTTAAATGATAGGATGGTGGCAATGGCATTTTATTTGATCCCATTAATACCAGGTTATTTAATTGACTTTTCTGTAGTTAAATAAAATTTCAAGGATGAGATTCTTTGATGGATTTAGAACTTGTGCTCTAGAAAGATTTTATAAGATTCCTACCTAGACCTATTATAATCTATTATGAGTGTTTCAACGATTTTACCAATGTGTCATCCGTGCTTTACATGTCAGACCAACTATTTTGTCGTGCTTAGGGTGCCAACTCATTGTGTGTGACATTGTCGTGCTTAGGATGTCGACTCACTTTATTTCATTGCATAGCCAAGCTTAGCGCGTCAGTTCATCTCATTGAATTACCATGATAGCATGTCAGTTCATTTGATTGTTCGAAAATGCTCAGCTTGCCCCTCTATCTAGTGCTGTGTGAGTAATTCTCAAGTTGTAGCACTATTATTTGTGGGTAAGATATGACCCCATATGTCAGTTTGACATATCCGTAATTATTTTTTAGACTAGTAATCAACCTGTTTAATTATTGACGGATTTCTTATTTATATGTAGGTGAGATTCTTTGATGATGGCTGGCGTGGGCTAACGGATCAGAGGGCTCATGGCGGAGAAATTTGTGTTACTTGGTTATGTATTATGTGAGAAGTGATTGTGTTATGTATGGCATTGTAAATTTGTAAGGGCTTGTACCCTGAATAGCATTTTGCACTCGTGTGTCCTTATTATTATGATACTTGTTAAGTGTTTAAAATATATAATATTTACCCATATTTTTAATATGATTTTGTACTTCCCAGGTATAAATATTATTAATTAAGTGATATTTTACTTTATTTTTTGGTGTTAATTAATATTTTATTAGATATACTTAATTTTGGTGTTTTAATGCAGAAAAAGATGAATAAATTAAGTTTTGGAATTGATTGGTCATGACACTTGGCCCCACCCAATGGCTACAAGTTATGGTGTTCAATGGAGTCGAGGAGTTGGAAACTTGAAGCGACATCATAATTAATTAGACTACGTCGATTTGTGAACACCTTCTTCGAATTCTTGTATCTCCACTTCTATATAAAGGGGTGGTCATTTGTTGTTGATCATATCTCAATTTTTGGCTTAGCAATTTAGTGAAAGAAAATATTTTTGGTTTTTGTAATTTCTTTTTCTTTCATAATAAAAATTAGTTTTTTTTATATTATTTTCTATTTTTATTATAGAGTAGTCTTTTATTTCGTTCTAGAGAAGAATGGAACTTAACATGATTTAATTGAATTTATTTCAAGCTTTTACTCTTTTATTCAATCGGATCGTTTGAATTATCATGTTCTAAATGCTAAGAATAGATTGATCGTGTATATCTTAGATCGTAAGGTTTAATTAGATTTCGAGAGAAATTAATTAGATTAGTCATTGATAATTCATCATACGACGAGTCTTTTGACTTGTTTGTCGTTGTGGTCGGGAGATACACAACACCGTATGCGATTGTAAGGCAAATCTTAATGCATTATTTTGTTGATTAATCAATTATCAACGGGAGGTAGAAATTGAGGCAAAATAATAGAAGCATGAAAGAGCGGGAGCCACCATGTCATATAATTATCCTAAATCGACAATCCGAGGGAATAAAGGATAAGAGTAAGATTTGATGAAGATTGAATTCATGTTAAGGGAAATTCGACTCTTGAACGAGTTTTATCATTTTAACTTATCCTTTTATTTAAAGTTATTATTTAGATTTAGTTAAGTCAATTATTTTGCTTTGCTCTTAATTTGATTTTCTTTAATTAATTTAAGGAAATTTATCTCTCTGTGGGAACGATACTCGAATTTATTATTATATTACTTGTTTCGACCGTGTATACTTGCATGTCACTAAAAATATTTGAACAATGCTGGATGATAACTTTGGGGGTAATATCTAACAATCGTCTATAGGGTGTGTAAGCTTTGTCTGTAGGGTGTGTAAGCTTCAAAATCCCAAAACTGATGTTAGAGCAACCAAGGTACACTAAACTTATTTGGTTGCAGTTGTGTGTGTATGTGTGTGTGTGTGTTGAAGCTATGTAGATTGGAGGAGCCCATAGATCATAACGCTAAAAGAATCCACTTGAAGACTAAATGTTCAAGCGTAAGACCCTAGCACATGAAGAATGTCATTAATAGTTATTTATAGTGCTTGTGCAATGTATATGGAACAGTTAACTATGACCCATGTGACTCTATCCTTAAGTTCCTATCATCATGCAATAAATTATCTAATTTAAAGAAAGAACAAAATATAAGAATTGGATCATGTTTTGGTAATATTAGTTCCAACCTCCAAGTTGTGCCCTCGCTAGGGTATCCGCCTATGTGATGGTTGGGAGCATGCATCTGCATATACAAAATCAACCTCTTAATTGCAAGGGAGGTGTTGCCTCACTTGTGACTCGGAATGGACATAGTAGGAGGAGCTTTTAAGTTAAAATCTCTCCTATAGTGTGAATGGTCAACATGCATCCTATGCTGCTGTATCTATTTTAAGCCTCCTTGAAGGTTGAGATTTCCTTCCACTACATTACTCCTAATAAGTAGTCTAACGATTAACTTTATGAATTATATCATCATGGTTCGGTCCACGTTTGGGCCAAATTAGGGTGTTAAATTAACCAACACTTAACCGTGGTAGTGGCAAAAGTAATAAAAAATTTTATATATATATATATATATTGCTCTTGCTAGGGACGATAACGGCAAGAGGAATGGGGATCTAACAAGGTGTGGAAGTGGCACAACAGGGTGGAATGGCAATGGGAAAGGCTGCCATGAGAAGGGGTTCGGTGCAGGTAACTAGGCTATAGCAGGTGGAGGCTGGGCAGTGGCCAGGCGATGGCGGGCGGTGGTCGGCAAAGGTGGGGCAGTGATGAGGCAATGGCAGGACGGCCAAAGTGGTGGTGGGGCGGAGATGGGGCAGAGGTAGGGCGGTGGTGAGGCAGAGGCACGGCGGTCGAAAGGTGGTTGCAAGGCAAGACATTGCGGAGTAGCGGCCCAGCAACCGCCCCATGCACTGCACGTGGCTCTTGAGCATGAAAAATTCCACCCAAAATTTTATTGTTTTTCAAAATTTATTGACATGGATTAGTCATGACATTTGCCGTGGTTATTTAATTCTTAAAAATTATTGCACGACTGTCATGGCTATATGGCAGCTAACCGGTGGTTTTTAACCACGGTTGTGCAGCCACTGCTTTGTCACTGTTTTAACTGTGGTAGGGGGATTTTAAAAGAATTATTGCCACAGGTTTGCCACGGACTACATGGTTAAAAATAAAAATAAACAATTGGCTTCTGCCATCGCTTGCCGTGACTATACCGTGGTTTTATTTAAACACAGTTGAGTGGTGGCAAAGCGGTGGGTAATTAGCCCCGGTTGCAGCCATGACAAATCTAACCGTGGCTAAAGTTCGTTTTTCTAGTAGCGGTCACTAAGTTAAAACCACAGCACAAACTTTTTTATTTCAATGATATTTTTATTTTTATTCTTTCGTTTGTTACTGGAGTATTTTTTAATACTAGTCATGCTCTAGCTACAGTGAATCCAGAGCAAATTGAAAATTGGACAATGAGTGGGCCATTGATATGTTACTGCTAAATGTAGCTACCAACAAGTCGCAGAAGCTTTGAGAACAAAAGAAAAACATATAAACAAAAGTTAGAAGAAACAGGTTATAGAAACTTACTATCATATATTTTCACTTAAAATAGAAACAGGTAGAATATAATGTGAAAAGTCCCCAAGCCATAGTTATTATTATCAATATCATTACCATAACTCAACAACACACAACCACAACGACAACCAAGAGCAGAATCTCCACATCACTGATCTCAAGCTTTAGGTACCAGACCAGCCTTGAGCTTCTGAACAGTACTCACATCAGTTTTGAAAGACTTGGCCAACACCAAATCCTTAATCCCAGTAGTAAAAATAGTTGCAGGAATGGATACGGTCCCTGCATTTGCACTACCAAAGGAAGAGATAGCTATAGCAGGGTTATTGGGATCACTGTTAAATTGGAAGTGCACGAGCCCCTTGGGGAAGACAAACAAATCAACCTTTTGCAACAACTGGGTAAAGAGCTTGTTCGTTGTGTCAATCAATCACACCTCAAGCTGCCCTTCAACAACAAACAGTAACTCAGCAGCTCTGGGGTGGGTGTGTGGTGGGTTAACTGAACCGGGTGGGTATTGGAGGAAGGCGTAGGACACGCTCTGGCCGTTCAACGCCGGGAACTCGACGAGGGACGCTTTCGTGACCTTGAAGGCGGCCGGAGTCGGGGCGGTGAGGAGCCCTCGGAAGCCTGTGAAGGTGAAGATCTCGGCGGATATGGCCTTGTTGGCCGGTGCAAGGAAGTCTGATGTTAGGTCTGGGTCACCTGCTTCTGTGACCATGGGAAGGGACACACTGGTGAGGGTTGACAGGAGTAGGATAATGTGGAAAAGGGCTGCCATGGATTGCAATATGGTTGGTATGTAAACAACCTGCCAAGAGCTGGTTATTAGTGATAATGAAATGGGATGGAAGGCACTGAATGGGAGATGCCATATTTATAGCCATGTATAAGGGTGTTAAAGAGCTCGATGAACATTTTTCGACTCCATTTAGCACGACTTAAAGTTCTATTCAAACTTGAACCAAGCGACTTGCATGAGCATACCTTCATCCGGCTCGACTTTGTTTTAAAGTTTGATATTTATGCATTAAGTATACTATATATATGTTTTATATTCACTATTTACACAAATTATAGAAAATTATTAAATACATCATAATTATAATCTTATATGATAATATAATGGCATTTGATGTATAATTTATGCAAGGTTGGACTACTTTGATTTTTCAAAACTATGTTGATCTTAATTATGCAAAAGGAGAATATAAGTAAATAAAGTTCAAGAGTTTAATTGGCCTCGAATCTCATTATGTTTGATTTGATTTCGAACATATAAATGAGTCAAGTTTGAACCCAGCTGAACTTGACTCAACTCACTTGATAAGCACTCCTACGACTCGACAAGCACCAGAACTAAGTGAGCACAAGCACACTTCTGTTTGCCTTGACTCTATTGGAAGTTTGATAGTTATACACTAAGTACAATATTTGTATGTTTTATATTAGCTAAACACATATAATGTAAAATATGATAAATAAAATCACGTTGTATGTGTGAGATTGAACTATTTAATCCTTTAATACCAATTTTATCTTAAATTGCATCAAAGAAAAAAATTCTAAAAATAGAATTCAAGCTAGCCTCAACTCAACCCAAATCCTACTAAGCTCGACTCAACTTGAATCTTATTCAGCTTCATTTGAATTCAAACAAATAAATAAATCGAGTTTAAGCACAGCTGAACTCTGCTCAACTCGATGGATTAGCAACCCTAGTCTTCTGTCATTTGGTTGTTGGGTTTTGGAATGGAAGAAGGTTGTTAATGTGTAGAGGGGCCCTTTGCCGGCAAAGATGGAAAGGGAGCAATGGGATGTTTTTATTTGTTGGGTTGTGGCGGTTGGGTTGGCCTCTATTTTCTTAGGAATGCATTGTCCTTATTTGTGAGGACTTTCATGTGCGACGAGATTCTTGGTTTTTATAATTATGGTTTAAAAAGTTTACTTTGAATGTATTTTCACGAAAATTCATGCCACATTCAATTTATGAGGGGAAGGGTTAGAAGAGAATAGTTCTAATGTACATGTTTGTTTCCAGGGCAATGCTCTTCCCCATAGTTGGTAAGCAATCTTTCACAATTTTCCGTCTCTTTGACTTGTCCTAGATCCCAAATTCAATCTTTTTATATTTTGATTATGCTCACATTATTTGAAAGAATATTCCATCTAATAAAATAACTGCTAATGAAATCTAAAAAATTAGAATCATTAGTTTAAATTCAATTGTATCAAACTAAAAATATTTTAATTTTATTGATGAATAATAAAACTAATAGAAATGAATATGGTGAGCAATTTATGTTTAGTATTAGATGCCAATGAGATTAACATTTACTTATTAACATTAATTATCAGCTTTATTAATAATAAGGAACTAAAAGTCATACTTTGATGAAAAGTAATTAAGAGATTCAACAAATTAAAATATAAAAAAATAAAAATAATATATTAATTTATTGTAGTATGTCTCCTTATTGAACTAAAGTTTATATTTGAAATAAGAATCTGTCATCTCCTTGTATAATTAGAGCTTATCTCAACTATCCTAATTTATATTTCAACTAGCCATAAACTTGTAGATCGCACTGGATATATTTAAAACTTATTGATATAACTTATATTAAAAACATAACAAATTAATTCAAAATTTTCCTTATATTATTTTTAAGTAAAAATAATGAATATTTATTTAATTTAGCAAACAAACATAATTACATACAAATATTAAAAGTGATCTTAACTTTAATTTTAATAAGTACAGATTTTAATAATTAAATGAAATTTATTTTTAATTTTTTTCCAAAACATATAGAACTATACTCTAAGTTTTTTCTTAATAATAAATAAAAAATTTAATTAATTAATTAATATTTATAACAATCTGTATTAAGAATGTATATTAAATAATAAATTTAATTCGAATAGCATAATTATTAAATTTATCAATATTTTAAAATTCATAATTCAGTAGAATTATACTTCAATGCTTTCATAATAACTTATATATATATATATATATATATATATATATATATATATATTAACAAATTTAGTTTAAGTTGTATAATTGTAAATATATTCAAATTTATCAATATTTTTATGATTTCTAATTTTGATAGAATTATAGTCCGATTATTTCCTAATTAAATAATAATATTAATAATTTCAAATTTGGCAAATGTTAATGGGCCCATTAAAGTATCAAAGGACCAGTACTTTTAAGATTTCTAATTTTGGTAGAAGTATACTCAAACACTTTATTATTTAAATGATAATAATAATAATTAGGCAAATATTAATAAGCAAATAAAATTGTTATGGGGCAAGAATCAACGACAAGACAAGAATGCCTAAAACACAATAAAAGCGAAAAAAACTTTGGCGTTTTAATGTAAGGGGTAGAATTATACTCCAATGATTTCCTAATTAAATAATAATAGTAATAATTTAAAATTAGATAAATATTAATGGGCCATTAGACTATCAAAGGGATAGTATTTTTAAGATTTCTAATTTAGGTAGAAGTATATTCAAACAATTTCTTAATTTAATAATAATAATTTCAAATTAGGTAAGTACTAATGGGCCCATAAAATTATTGTGGGGCCAAAATTAACCATAATGCAAGCAAGCCTAAAACACAATAAAAGTGAAAAAAAACTCTAACATTTTAATGTAATGGGGTAAATGTGTAGAGCGATAAAGAAAAACACCTATCACTGCATTTATCCTGGTTAACACTTCAATCTACAAACTAGAGAGCAATACAGGAAAACACCTGTCAATGGTTAAAAAAATATTATATCTGTCCACTGTTGTTGTGGTTAGATTTATCTCCACAGATAAAACCCATGGGCATATTTGCTAACAAGCTTAATCAGCCTCTCTCCATGGTTGAAACTTTATGCTGAATTATTATTGATATCTTTCCCCTCGGTTGTTCATCAATTATAGTACAGGCTATATATTCTCCTACAAGAGCATAATCCATACCAACATGGTCAATACGCTCAAGAATTAAACTTGAACCATGGAGTATGTAAAACCCGGGCTTCTTGCCCGATGGGTTTAGTGCCGGTTCAGTTTTGACCTGGACTGAATGGTTTGCCCAACCCTTTTTGCCATGCTTCTATGTGTGGTATGGTATGATTAGGCCAAGGCCTAGCCTTCTCCGGTGTTCCACCTACCCGGTTGGATGCTATGTCGTCACAGCTATTTTTAGTTTTCAATCGTGTCAAGTTTAGTTAGGTTTAGGGTTGTGTCACTTATGATTTTAGTCACTTATCATGTGTGTCAGATGATCCTAGCCCCTATGGGATCCACAATGCGATTCACAATATTGCCCCGGCCGCCTAAAGGAGTAAATCCTAAAGTGCACACGACTACATTGGGTGCAAGGGCTCGTAGCACCCTTGCGCCAGCCCTTTTAGGGTTTCAGTTGCAGGTTTTTACACAAAGGCACTGGCCCAACACCCTCGCGCCCAAATTTAAAATTTTCCCTCCATTTTTTTGCACAAAGGTGCTACCTTAGCACCCTTGTGCCCAAAGGTGCGACCCAACTTTACATGCGGGTTGGTCTAGAGAGCACGCATGACTGGTTTGGTTAGATTTTGTGGTCCGGCTTGGCAAAGGCCAGCCGGCCTATAAATAGAAGGCTTTCTTCTCTCATTTCACCCTTTCTCCTCTTTTCTCCGACCCTAGCCATTTCCCCTCTCTTGTTCACTTCATCCACAGGCCTACTTAGCTTCTTCAAGCCATTTATAAGCCTCCCTAGAGCCTAAGGGTGAAAGGTTTTGAGGTAAACTCCTTACGTTTCTCCACTTTCCCAATGTTAATATATCTGTGTGTGCTTTTTATTGATTTTTTATTTTTATGATATTTTATTATTGTAGATATTTGTCTTAGGAGTATTTGGAGTTTGGTTTCATTATTATTGGATTTGTATAAAAATAGTTATGAGTTTTACTAGATACACGTGTAAGGATGTGCACTATTTCGGTATAAAAGTTGTATCTCATGCTGTAAAAGTCCATTTTGCATGATTATTGTTTCATCTTGTTCATCCCCAATAAATCTACAAGTTTTGTTGGGCATGGTGTGCATGATTAAGCTCTTATGAGCATGTATGGGAGCCAAAATTGGTGAAAGGTGGTGGTTTCACTGTTTCCAATACCCTACCCGTCACTTTCCCCTTCATCATGTTCAAGGTTTTATTTTTCTGCATTATTTTGGATTATTTTAGGGTTTCATGTTATATAAGTCTTGGAAAATTAACAAGCTAAGATAATATCATTAATAGCATGAACAATACCCCTAAAAGCATTGGGTGTAAGATGTGTTATTGATGTGTCTTGCCATGCTCTGAGATTGTACTCTTTAGTGAGCTTGCTAAAAGATTTTATTAAAATCTTTAAAAGTCACTTAAGGACTTACTAAGTGTCTATTGGAAACATGTAAAGTTTTTTTAAGTTAAAAATTATTTAGGTGGTTAGTCAATCAGGTTTTGTAGAGTGTACAAGAATGCAAGTGAAACCTAGTTCCCTAACATCGGTTACAAAATCCCAAACCTTAGTTGTTTGGATGTAAAATTCCATAAAATTTTACCCAAACCTTAGGTCATGTCCCAATACCATCACCCCAAAATTTGGAAGCCATTGGCTTAGTAGATTTTGCTGTAGAAATTTTCCAAGCCTAGTAGATCCAGCCAACTCAAGAAATAACCTAGCCAATGTCTTCCACTCACAAGTCCACTCAAGTCGAAATATTTGGAGTTTTTATAGGATTCAAGCCCACGGTGTTGGATAACCCTCATAATTTAAAAATCCCTACTTGCGGTGAAACTCTGGTTTGTTTCCAATGACATTCTGAGCATGTGCCTTGCACCATTGTAAGATCTAGTTTATGGTCTGTTGTAACTATTGTTAATCTAGCACCTATAATTTGGGTGATGAGTTGTTGTGTTATTCTGGTGCTTCAATGAATTCCTCATGGGCGTTGAGACACCCATCTATTAGTATTGTTTTACAAGTAGTTATTTCAGACTGGTAATCAACTTGTTTATTACTGAGAGTTTATATATATATATAATGTTATTTGTTGCTTGTATTTGTAGCCTTTTCATTGTGTTACTTTTGTATTTTGGGCTTATGGGCTTACGTGTTTAGTGTACTTGGAACTTATGTAGGCGGATCGTTGGGATTTTTGTATTGAGATGTGGGTCATTGCTCTAAACTTGTTTATAAATGCATGTTGTGATGAATTGTTGTGGAGTGTTGTGTGCCTGTGTTACTTTACTATCAGCATTATGTAGGGTATTAACTTTAGGGCAATGGCTAACATTTGTCTATAGGGTGTGAAAGCTTCAAGAGTCTCAGAACATGATGAAATGCATTTAAGGTATGCTAAAGGTATTTGGTTGCAGTTATGTGTGCATGTGATAGAGTAATGTGGACTGGAGGAGCTTATGGTTCACACTGCTTAAACTCTCCACGTTAAGACCAAGTGTTTAGGTATGATGTCATGGCATTTGTGGTGTCTCCCTCTTTTTAATTTACTTTCGCGGGGTATATAGAACAAGTAACCATGACCCAGTATTTACATTTTAAAAGATCATCAACATCAAGTAATAAGATACCTAACTCAGGCACTAGAATTAAGTTTGAGAACTAAATCATCCATTCCAAAAAGCTTAGCCCCGTAAATACAATGGGGGTGCTCCTGTTTTATAGTTTGGAGTGATCATGTCTACATTGTAAAGTCACCCTTATGGTTGGCCACGAGTCGAGCCAAGTCGAGTTGAGTTTTGCCCAAATAAACTCAGCTCTTTGATAAACGAATAGAGTTTCGAGTTATATGGTTTTGAGTCGAGTTATTTTAGTTCGATTTCGAGTTGAGAATGATCGAGTTCGGGTCGAGAATCGGTCTTGTTCGAGTTTCATTACCATAAATTTGAAGATCTAGTTTGTTCTTTATAACGTAATATTTTTAATTATTTTTTTGCAAAAATATAAATGATGTTCTCCTTAATTGATAGTCATATAACAACTATTAGATTGTTTAAACTTAATTATTTTTACACCAAATTATCATTTTTAGAGCTATATTATTCATGTACTATTAAAAGAAAAAACTACTAACAGTTGATATTAGACATTAAGTCGATTCAAGCAGATTGTTATGCTGAATCAAGTTTTTTTTAGTCAAATTATATAAATCGAAACTGGCACTGTTGTAATTGAGTCAAGTCAATTTTTTTAGAATTGAATTTCTAGTCAAGCTGAAAATGAATCAAGTTCAAGTCGAGCCGAGTTAAGCCACAAAAACTCGCGAGCTAGCTCAACTCATGCCCTAGTCACCCTCTTAGTTGTTGGGAGGTTACCTCTCCCATAACTCAAAGTGTTCATATTAAGAGCCTTAGGCTTAAAAGCCTTCATATGATACTATGATCATCATGCATTGTATCGTAAGCCCTTTAAGGTTGCCGTTTTAAGTTTCCTCGAGGGTTGAGATCTAATTATATAAAGTTTGTACATCACTAGTCCAACGAGTAGTCTTCAAATTATAACATCACAATTCAGTCCCCCTCAAAGTAAAAAATGGGATGTAACAGAGTATACTGATCAGTTGGCATCGACTACAATGCCATCAGGGAATACATAATCTAGAAGATAGTCAAGAAAAATCGTGAGGAAAATAGAACATGTCATTTTTAATGTTATTGACTGTATTATATTTTATGGTATTTTTTCATATTTTTTTGGATTTTTTTTAGAATTTATTAAGAGTTAGTTATTATTTTTTACTCGAGTCGGAGAAATCAACTTTTAATTACAAGATTGCCACCAAACCCTTCACCACGAAGTTTCCTCCCCCTCTTCCCATCACTTCGCCCCGAACGCAGCAGCCAATGACACCTCTAGCCGCCGCACTGCCACCGAACGACACGACTGAGCTCTGCCTAAGCATCGTTGAGCCATCCCCCACCATCCTGGCCATCACCCAACCTCCATGATGCGATGAAGCCGCCAGGACACTCTGTGCTCCCAACTTTGTACCACTGCTGCCGTCCATCAACCTAGGTGGCCTTTTCCTCCTGTCAAGTGCCACCACCGAGCCCAACCCAAGGGCTGATCGAGCAAGCCCAGGTATCCCCGACTGACCCAAGGTTGCCGCTAGTGACCGTCACCTCCACCATCGCTAGAAAAGTCGTTGGAAAATCAAATTTGCTGTAATTCCCCAAAAATCACCAAATTTTCTTCAATTTTCTCCCACCAAACTAGATCAAATTTCGGATGCCACTGGGTGCCGAACTCGAGTCCCAAAATGCACAACCAAACCCTAAATGTCACTGATCGCCGACGACACGAGGTATAATTAACTCCGACTTAATTGTTTAAAATTGATAATTATTAGTATAGCATGTTAGGATTTGATTGATTGACATGATGGAATGCTTCAATTGTAAATAAAAATGAATTTGCATGATTGAATGATATGAAATAAATGCTAATGAACTAATTAGATAAATTTAAGTAGGAGTTGAAATTAGCTGCAATGTAATTTAGAAATTCATGATGCGGATGGATATGAGAGCATTAATATGAGTGTATTGTTTAGGTTGTGTGAATGCATTAATGAGATAATGGGTGTTAGCTTTTAGTTTTGATGTGTAGGGATGAAGTAGGAACTCGCTACCTAGGTGTGTGGACTCGATTGGAACTTCTACTAGGTCCATTTAGGATTCACTTCCGGTTTGATCTTCTCATTCTATCGTTATTTGATTTGATATGTAAGCAGACGTGTCTAGTGGTGAATTTATCATATCCCACTTCACACAGGCCATGTAATCATACAAATTTTCGGATTAATAACCTTCAAGGATGAGATCCCTTGAGCTTGTTTTAAAAACTCAGATCCAGATCATGATGCCTTTGGCCCTATTATATTATGATCCCTATCCATACCTATATATATATATATATATATATATATATACATTATATAGTCTGCTTGATGCACGTGCGAGTCAACATTCCCTTTGTCTCACATCTTATTGGAAAACCAATATATATATCTTATTGGAAAACCAATATATAATATATATATATAATATATTGGTTTTCCAATAAGATGTGAGACAAAGGGAATGTTGACTCGCACGTGCCAGTCAAAGCGGGCTCTGGATGATCGAAGTATTTCATTCCCGAGGGATCCTAACAACTCTACATTTTGAGTTCCTCAAACCCGGAGAAGTGTGGGATCCTGACAACTCCACATTTTGAATTCCTCAAACCCGAAGAAGTGTGGAAGGTTAAGGGTACTACAATGCAGCGAATGTCTAAATTTGTGGATTCAAAGGGTACCTGAGGTGCCTGCCTGAGAGTACTCGACCTCTGTGGTCAGCCCACGAGTTATACATAGGATGTAGAGGGTTTTAGGATAATTGATTTTCCCGAGCATGGGATAGTATGAAAATGTTGAGGCATAAAGCTAGTCAGAATGAGACGTTGTTCAAGCCAAGGCTTATGGTTCCTAATTAATGCCTTTATGAGTGATTCTATGGTAGAAGAATATGTTATGAATTTCATATAATATGAGAGCTATCTCTCATGTGCCAATTTGAACATTTAGTTATTTTTGGACCAGTAATAATCGATACTGACTTTTCCATATTAAATATGTAAGTGAGAACTTGAACTACTGAATACTGTTGGGACCACGAAGGAGCAGTGGTACAACACGCACACATGTACGTCCCAAAATGGAATGAAAAATGTAATGTGATAAAGTCCTAAGCATTGTGATGGATAAAATGTTATAATGTTTGATTGAAGAAAATGTTTGGGGTGAAACTATGATATGATCTGTGTGTGTTAACTATCATGGATAGAACTGAACAAGATGAGCTAATGGGGTGGTCTCTATTACACTTTAATGTTATATCTTTTACACAACATTCACATTATAATCATTATCATTTTTCTAACACACACATTACATATTTTATTGTTTTTATTGTTATATTTACATATTATTTGTTATTGACAGGGTGGTCTCTATTACACTTTTATGGGACACTATGTCTATTTTATTTTTAAAATCTTCTTTTTCAAATTTTTAACGGGTTTGCTTTGTTTTGAATATGGATGGCATATCTTAGCATTCACATAGAACAACATTATAACCTAAACATCTCATCCATACATTGAATATTTGCATCACAATCTTAAAATGTCAAGGGTAACTCCGAGTTAGCTTGGCCGAATTAAGTGGATTAGTGAACGATTCAATCGTCGGTAGCATTTCCGGTTCAGTTCGCGGGTGAGCTGAATTGGGGTGTGACAATATTCCAGTTGATTATTGTATGCACTTAACCAACATTTCTTCAAACTTAGAACTGCCTTTTTCTATTATCAAATTCATATGGTGGTTGCACATTCCCTTGGTTCCATGTACAATTAGCATTGTTGCATCCTCCAAGATAATATCCCCTGTTAAAATTTGAAACCAAGTTAGGTGGTTCATAATAGGAAAATGGTCGAAAAAATACTGAAATGACATTCATGATTCAGATGATTTGCTCGACAAAAATCACAAAATATTTGGTATTGAAATTGAAATCCTTCCATCTTCTCAATAAGCACTTCACTCCTATAAAAAATAATTAAAATAAAAACTATACAAATACAAATACAATTCATAGAATAACAAGTTAAAAACTTTAATTGAAAAATAAACATAGTTATGGCAACGGCGCAAGACACTTGATATGAATTTAATATAATGGCAAGTGTGTCGATCATAATCAAGTAATAGAATGATACGTGGAGTATCATTCCCACGTACACAAGTTATTAATCAATTAAAATTTTCAAACTGAATTATCTAGAGCACGAATAAACAAATTTTTATGATTTTTGGCTAAATAAATTCTAATCTAAAATAAAATCTAAAAAGAAAATAAGAATCTAAGCATAAGTTAAGGTTTTTTCTATATGCGAATACTATGCTAGAGATTCGGTTTCACTTAAACCAAGTATTGATAAAATACTTATATAAAAAAATATTATTACTTTCCATGAGACAGTGGAACACCTATTATTTAATTATTCATGTTCAAGTCTAATTAACTATACCAGAAATTAATTAATTTTAACTATCTCTGTTCGGATCTATTCTCCATTATCTTTAATTAAGATGCATTAAAATTTATGAATTAATTAAGATACATTAAACTTTATAAGTTTGTCACAGTTAAACCATCTTATTCAAACTAAGATTTAAACAAACCACATAAATATCCAACGAGTCCTATTTAGACTAATTGTATTCAATTTAGAGATATATTTTATAGATCACTCATAAACAAAGCATAATCCATTTATGTATTAATTAATTATTTAACATAGTTTCACTCTTGGAAAACTCACTTTTCTTCAAAAAATAAATAAATAAATAAAAGCATTAAACACAATAAAACATAACTCTTATAAAAAAATAATAATATAAACTTTAACTAATATAAAATATGAAATCATTGGTTTAAGATCTATTTATTGTCTATTATAAACTAATCTACTTCATAAAATAAAAAAGTAAAATCAGAACAAGTGTATTTGAAAGATTTATAATAATATTACAATAAAACCCATAAAAAACTCTTGTAATCTAATTTTTAAAAGTAATCTTCTTTTAAACTTTTAAACTTTTAATCTCTTAAACTTTTAAAAGTAATTCTCTTAAACTTTTAATCTCTTCTTTTAATCCGCCTTAAAGAAAACCAAAACCTAGTCTTCAAAGAAAAGAAAAAGTTGGGTAAAAAGGTCTACGATTTCATGTATAAATAATCATTTTATAGCTGGAAATATTTAAATTTTTTGTTTAGATGTCGATTTAATAAATTTAGAATTATACAACTTTTTATGTGTACAAGAGTAAGTGTCATGGCGCTTACTTACTTTCACAAATCACGTCCCGCCCTTATACATTTTTCTCAAAACAGGTTCTACTGTTCTTAAATTAACACATTTAGGTTTTTGATTTAAATGATAAATTCTTAATAAACGACAAATCAAGTGTTTTCCTCCGTTAAATTGATTCTACTTCGTTTTCTGCACTCTTCTCTCAACTTTTCTATTCTAATCTCCTATAAATATTCAACACTAAAATTAAATTAATATGCTAATATAACAACTAAAACTAATAAATTTAAAATAAAAACTAAAAACACCTAAACTAATAAAAATCAATAAAACATGATAACAATATCAAAACTTTTCAAAACTAAAAATGAGGAGAGAGATAGGGAAAGACAACATTACTGGTTTATAAAGACTCTCTCGAACTTAAGTGGAGCGACCTGGCAAAATATAATTAGTAGGCTCTTAAGAGGCTTTTCTATTGGCAGCTTCCCAAATTTTTTCTGACAAGATATTGAGTTGTAAAGTATCCACAGAGGCTTCTATCTATATGAGTGTAATAGCTTAGGGTGGGTGTTGATCAAAGTTATAACTTACCTCCTAGATGAATACATTCAAGAAATAATGAGATACCTTACATAGCCGCGAAGTATTACCCCGATCACACTCATCATTTTTTATTTGAGATGTTAAAGTCTCAACTTAAAGTTATGAAGGTCAAGACTTAATGCATCTCTGCTTGTTGTTGGGTTGGTGATATACCAAATTCGGGCAAGGTTCAAGTCCGAAAGACATTTATCATTGGAAGAAAATTACACCAAGAAGTTTTTAAATTTTTTTTTTGTTTTTATAACCAGAGGGGACTTTATGTTTTTAAAGTAGATGAGGATTGCATGTGTTCAAACGGTCATATTTTTTTAAAAAAGGTTATTTTTTAAAAGAATAGGTCTTTTTTACCCTTTTTGGGTAATTTCAATTGTGTCTATCTTCTTTCTTTCTACAACTTTTCTTCACCTTTTTGTTTTCCTTCTCCTTTTTAATTTCTCTTAGATTTCTTTAAAAAAGAGATCATTTTGTGATTTAAACAAGATTATTTCTTTATTGTTGCACTCGTGGAAAAGTGGTTGATCTGTCGTATTTGGGCATAATTTAAATGTGGACTCTAGCTCATGAGAGCGGTAATATTAATTTGAAGACAACACTTTTTAGTGTGCCTCAAATAGTAAGTTTTAATTTTGTATTCTATTTTGTAGATTACAAATTAGTGGTAATAGGTTTGAAAATTCCCTCCTATTTTTGGTTTATTTTTTGTGTAGTATTTCCCGTAAATTAGACTCCACACCGCTGACCACCACTTCATAGTACAAATTTCATGGTCATGGGATTTTCTTAGGGCATCCACACACTAACCCTTTTTTTAAAAAAATTGTATTATTTAGTTATTAAAGAAGTTGAAATTAGAACATAAACTTTATACTTTCTAAAAACCTAGGACTAAGTGACAAAAAAGATAAACCTACGACAAGTTTTTGAGTTGGACCCACGCGGTGAAGATTTGCCACCGCCACCTTCTTCCGTGTGAAAAAAATAAGATTCTTTTGTTATCGACCAACGGAAATGGATTGACAATGACCACGGGTACGGCAAGTAGATTCAATATTTCCTCGCCTAAGCTCAACTCATTTGATTATGACTTTGAGTCGAATTAAAAAGTATTTAAGACGAACTGTGTTTAAGTCGAGTACGAGTGAGCTTAATTTATATATATTAATGTTATTTTTTGTTATAATTTATACTAAAATTTAATTTTTAATTAAAATATATCAAGTTTATCATAATTATGCATAAAAGATAATTAAATCATACATAAATTTATTTAATTTGATATATAATAATATTTTATAATTTAGTTATATTTACATAAAAAATATAAGATAAATTTAATTAAAATTTATATTCTTTATTTAAAGTATCAAACTTCGAGTCGAATTAAAATTGTAAAGGTATAAACCCATGCCTGCCTCGTTTAATATCAATTTGAAATTCGAGTCAAATTTTTTCTAATCTAATTATCAAACTAAATCAAATTTAATCGATCGTTAAAGAACGCTAACATGGCTTTTTCACGAGACAAGATGCCGACCCTCCTTCCAAGATTTAACATTTCTCTTTACAAATATGCCACATACTTGAGGACTCATCGTTATAGAAGCAAAAAACACAGCGTTGGAATTTAACTAATTGCTCACTGGAAACAGTGCTCTCTGGAACAAGAAAAAACACCATAAACACTACCCAAAGCAGCTTCATCAATACTATGACCGCTCTTTGAAACCATACCTTATATCGAACAAATTCACGTCGGCACAAAACCACTTTCCTTTTTTGTGTAGCATACGCTGTTAAGCACAAGGGCCCTGATGCTTATCTTGTAACAAAGAAAGCTAAGCCCTTTTCGTCCAAACATCTGTATAGCTCCTTTGGATCTTGGATTTCCTTCTTCCAGTTCCTTGATCCGTCCATATAATTTAGTGAAACTCGGAAACATGGCGAAGGCGATTTCAATGATGTTGCTGGCCCTCGTTCTTGTTGTGTACTATGATCTCCATGTATCTCTTGCTGCAGGAATCAATATCATTTCTGCAGGTACTGCTACTACTACTCACTTCTCTCAACTGCTAGACAAGCTGTTTTTCTTATCTTGTTATAAGCTTATCCATCGATTCGACATTTTTTATTTCATGGTACCTTGAAAAAAATAACAAACATGGATACATAATTAGATCATCTTCAAAGATGATGAGCAGAGAAATCTGGAACTTTAACTCAAAAGAACTGGAGAACCAGTCGTGACACACTAAATCTTTTTGTTGATACTCAAAATCTAAGCTTTCCAGCTCAAAACTAACTCATATCCATGGCTACTTGATCCTAATTACGCCAACATCAAATTGGAATTGTGTGCAGAGCCATCGACCCATGAAAAGCTTTCTTTCGGAGGAGCTGGTCGGGGCGTCCGAGGAGGAAGTCTGGGTGGAGGTGGAGCCCGCGGCTGGGGAGCATCCGGCGGCGGAGGAAGAGGCGGCGGGGGAAAGAAGTCGCCGGGGTCGGACTCGGGGAGGAAAGGGGCCGGCGCCGGAGCAGTGCCGTTCCTGGCGGCGGGAGGGGCTGCGGGGGCCGCCGGAGCCGGCGTCGCCGCCACCAGGAACCACCACGGCGGGGCGGCTCGCCGGTGCGGGTCGTCGCCGGCGGTGGGCTTGGTGGTGCTGGGCCTGTCCCTGTGGGCCTTGTTGGGCCAAACTATCTAAAAGCTAGAGCTAGCCGCCATGCTGTGCTTGATAAATGATAGGAGTGAAATTAGTTTTTATCAATGACGCTTCGTGTGTACACATCTAAGAATATAAGATTTTTTTTCTTTGTTTTGCATTTTTATTTAAAAAAAATTAGACCATTATTTTGTTAAGAAAAGTAAAAATGTTTTATGTTGATGATTCTCAATCGATTTGATGAACAAAACAAGGTGTAATTATTGGGTTTAGTTTGTCCCACGTCGATTGTAGATGATCTTGGTATATTAATTATATATAAGCCAATTAAAATATTTTATTCTTTAAGTAAATTTTTGAAAGGGCCTACAATTTTTATTACAAGTCATTTTTAAGGGCCTGTTAGGCACCTAAAAGGCCCAAAAAGCCCAACAGTGATATTAGAGGTTGGTTAGGGGCCCCAAAAGTAATCAAATCAAGTTAGTTCAAGAGGAAAATGCTCTTAAGTTCATTCGGTTTGAAACCGTAGTTGTTATTTAAAAGCTCGAATGCATATTCGATTTGAAATTAATAGCTTAATGAATTATCAAAAAAACTTAAGAGTAGACAACCGGTTTTCTCAACTTAGCTTCCTCTTCTTACATTTAAACTTCTTAAAATATTCAATTTACTTTAAATTATTTAGGTACCTAATATCTTATAACCTATGCATATTCATTATTTATCTAATATTGAAAAATATATATTTTCAAAACATTAATTTTCTTATAGATTGAATATCATAGTCACTATGGTTAGCATAGTTAGCGTGAAAATAGTATAAATGACATAAAAGTTTTAAAATAGTCAATTTTACTATAATTATATATACTTAATATATTTTATATAAAAGGTAATATTAAGTAATTTTTTTATGTCGATATTAATTATGGTTGCATTTAAGTGGGTGTATAAAATAATGATAATTATTTCTAAGTCATCTATGTGCTCTCCTATGTGTGATTATTTTTTCCATTTTGTATCTCTTGGAATTTTATTTTATATTAGAGACCTCATGGGTGACTCACTTAATAATAATCATAATTAATTTTAATATAAAATACCAGAGACATTTACTATTTTTTCATACAAATATGTTACATATAAACTAATTTTAGTAAGGTTAACCATTCTAAATTTTCATATAATTCACATCTACTTTTAGATAAAAGGTGAATATAAACTTGGTAGAATTGTCAACAAACTTGGCCGATCTTAACTCAGCTTGGAACATGTTCAATCAAACACAAGCTGAGCTTGATCACTTAGAATCAATTTTCAAGCCACTTGGCTAGGTTTATAAAAATACAACCTTACATCAAATTGAACTTACGCAGAGTAATTTGAAAGCATTTTAAATATGAACAGAGTGATGTTCGACTCAATTTTGATTCGTTTAAGCCAAGTAAAACATACAAAATCTAAAAATAATAATAATAATAATACTTTAATAACATTAAATTAAATAAGACTTTTAGCAATTTAAGTAGGTCTTACTTTAAATAAATTTATAGTTCAATGAGTTATAATATTTACATAATATAAAATTTTAATATAATGATTGAGCTTTTTCCAAAAGGAGAGACTATTTTGTAACTACGTGTAACTAATAAAAATGAGCATAATTACAAAGAGACGAGAAAAATTCGATAATTTAATAACTTTTATTTTAAGTAATGGTTTGGTTTTGTTTATAATTTATTTAAAAAATGAGACTGACTAACCCGCAAAATTAAAGCTCAACAAATTGTTGGTGTTGAGCACGATTCTTTTTGTTCATAATTTTACAACAAGGTTTGTAAAACCCATGACTTAAGTCAAGGTTTTATAGTATGAACCAGTCGGTTCAACAATTATTTTCAAGCGTGTCAATTTCAAAATACACGTACCTTGCTGAGGCAATCATGTGTTATGAACCATGAAAGTCATATGTGCCCAAGAATAAGATGATAATGTCAGTAAGATAAAAGTAAAATGAGTTATCAAAATATATGAGGCTACACCCGATATTCTTTTATTTATTTTACTTTGATTGTAGAATTATTTTTATGCCGAATAATGTATTAGGACACGTTATGGGCAGTTTGGGTGGGTTATTAGTTATAGAGCACGTTAGTGTAATGTTGTAATGTATATTATGTTTTATGAGATGTTTCTCTATTTTTTTCTTGATTTTTTTAAAAATTATTACGAGTTAGTATTATTTTTCTCAAGTCGAAGTCAAGTCAAGTTTTAATTACAAGATGACCACTCGTTTTTCTCCCCGACCACTCATTTTTCTCCCCAACTACTCGTTTTCTTCCCCCAACACCTATTTATTCCAAACCTCCGACACAATTACCATCCTCCTCACCCAACTCCCTTCTATTTTTTATCCCTTCCCTCTCCCCCATGATCCTCACTCGAACCAGCCACAACCTTGTCACCATCGCCGCGTGATTGACAATTAGGTATAGAATTTTATCCGACTTTATTTGATAATGATTTGTTTTATGATTTTATTGTAATGCAAATGGTGTGATTGTAAAGAGGTGTTGATTTAAATTTAGATACATGTTAACGGATGACAATAGTGAATTAGTGTTTGAATTTAAATGCATGTAAATAGATGTTGTCTTGTATGGATTGATGAGGAGTGTAGCATTCATGCATTATACTGGGTGTTAGTATTTAGTTTTGTTATGTAGGTACGGAGTAAAAACTCACTCCTAAGCGCGAGGACACGCTCAGAGCTTCTACTAGGTTCGTTTGGGACTCATTTCCTATTTTACACTCTATTCTATTGTGTATTATTTTATGACTTGCATGACAAGTTAAGTGTCATTTTATTAGATCCCACTTAACCCGGGTCATTTAATCTACCAGTTTTTTAGGAGTTTTTCAAGGTTAGTAACCCTCGACGATGAGATCCCTCAAGTATGTTTTCGAAAACAAGATCCACCACAAGTTGCCTTTGGACCTATTATATAAATCCGTTCCGAGACCTATATATAGTTTTATTGAGTTTTCAGTGAGACGAGAGATGGGAAAACCGACTCGCACATTTAATGAGGGGGGTATGTTCTAGTCAAAGCGGGCTCTATATTAGTGAGTGGGTTGTAGATTAGTGAGCGGGTTGTTCCAATCCTGAGGTATCCTGACAACTCCCATTTTGAGTTCCTCATACCCGGAGAAATGTGGAGGTTTATGGGTATTATTTAATACAGTGCATGTCTAGTAGTACTCAGTCTTTGTGCTCAAGGCCAGGAGAATTATTGTAACACCTTGATTTCGGTTCACCTAAGAACCGAATAAAAAATGTTACAATCGAGTCAAGCATGTTTAAAGTTATTGGTTCGGTAAGACTCAATCGATAAAATAGATCAAACCCGCTTGGTGTGATGAGAATTGAAGACATTGTTAAATACGCATCATAACACATCAAATATAAGTAAAAGTAAGAAGAAATAAGTCCACTGAGCTCAAGTGTGTTGTGTTTATCTGTAATACCACAAAAGTTGACTCGGGATTTGCAAGACCTACATATAGTATATAAAAAATGTCAATAACGAGTATTACTGGTCTGAAAAAATAACTAATACTATCTAACAAATGGATATTCGATTACCCACGAAAACTTATGAAACTTCAAGATTGCCTTACACTGGACGATAAGCAAACATACTTGAGCAAGTGTCAGATTGCATGCACAACAAATGTTCATATTCATACATACAATGCTTATGCCCTCACATCTTCCATATTTCACTCGCCACAGCACTCGAGAGGCAAAAGGAACAGTTAAGTTAGTGCCACAAATTTCAAAAATGTGTTGCATTATGCAGTACCCTCATACACTACACTACCTCAAGGTTTGAAGGAGTACTAGTGTAACACCTCGTTTCAGCTCACCCATGAATTGACCCAGAAATGTCATTGGTGACCAAACTGTTCTCTAATCTACTAGATTCGGTTTAACCGACCCAAATATGCCCTCGGCATCTTAAGATGGAGATGTGACATGCAAAACATGGATGGAATAATTGGGTTCTAACACAGTCCTACATGCATGCCATGATGTGCAAGCAAAAATAGAGCAAAAATAATAAATGAGAAATCCAAAGGAAAATATCTATTTCTATAAAAAATGGACAAAGTTTCCTAAAAGTGGAATAAGGGCCAACCTATCCACAACAGAGATATATATATATTCTATTAAAATAACATAAAACATAACAATCTATCATGACATTTAGTTATCATCACTTTCATTTTCACCTGATCGGAGTCTGGGCTCCAAGGCTCCCTGTTCATTCACATTTTTCTATTCGTTTCATAGGTAGTTTATCAAGGCATAACAAAACATGATTATCATTCACATACCATCAATACACCATCATTATACATTACACACGGTAAGTACATGTGTGCGATGTTCCGTGCTGCTCCTCCGCAGTCCCAATAGCTTTCATTCATCACAATTCTCACCTATATAAATAAAGAAAACCATCAGCAACGAGTGTTACCAGTCCAGAAAATAACTAATATCAATCTGACACATGAGAGCTAACCCTCCTATTGAATAAAAATCTCATATACTTCCTCAATATCAATCTCACATGGGCAGTAATGGGAGTCGTCGCCCTCAAGCGGCAGCGTCCCCTTTCCATATCTTTCTCTTTCCATAACATTCTCTTTCCTTGGTCATTTAAACTATCCCTTTGTGTGGGAAAATCATTCTCTTTCATCTCAGCCCTCTATATCCTCCGTATTAATCCTGGCCCTGAGTACAAAGGTTAAGTACTCTCAGACATACACCTTCATTACCCTTTCATGCCACAAGTCTAGACATGCGCTGCACATTAGTACCCGTAAAGCTCTACACTTCTCCGGGTTTGAGGAAATCAAAGGTGGACTTGTCAGGATCCCTCGGAAATGGAGTGGACGCTCACCAATTTTAGAGCCCGCTTTGACAAATACACACCCTATTTCAAGACATGGCCATCTGTTTCCTCCGTCTCACACTTCACTGAAAACGCCAAAACTACTTATATATAGGCCTGGGTAGGGAATTTAGTAAAATAGGCCTAAAGGCAACGCGAGCTGGATCTGAGTTTCAAAAACATACTCGAGGGATCTCATCCTTGAGGGTTATTAATCCGGAAATACAATCAGCTAAATGGCCCGTTTGGAGTGGGATACAATAAAACTACCACTTGACACGTCCTCTTTCATGTTCTAATCAAAACATGATAGAATGAGACAATAAATAGATAGCGAGTCCTAAACAGACATGGTAGAAGCTCCAAGCGTGTCCTCGTGCCTAGGCGGCGAACTCCTGCTCTGTCCTCCACATCAATTCTAAAAGCTAATGCTCGCTAACTGAATGATACATCAAACTCAACATGATTAACACACTCCCAATACAAACAACATCCATCAACTGTCATCTAATCATTAGTGTAGAAATAACTCTACCTCATCCTATTCATACCAATTTTATTATGCTTTTCTAAGTTACGTTGGAGTCAATTGTCATGATCAGATTTACTTTACTTAATTAGATTACTAATATCCATTCACTATCAAACAAGTCATACAAACCATCATTTCATTCACAATCAAGCAATCATCATATCAAACAATCAATTCTAGCATGTTGTGCTAATAATAATCAATTTTAAATAATTAAATTGGAGGTAATTATACCTCGCATCGTCGGCAATCGATGATGGTTAGGGTTTTGGTGCACGTCTCAGAGCTCAAATTCGGCGCTCAATGGCTTCCAAAGTTCGAACAGGTTTGACTAGACCAACACAAAGGAAGATCTGACAAATTCTAGTGAATTTGGTTTTCTAGCAGGTTCCGACGGTTTTCCGGTGGATTCTATCGGTTTTTCGGCAGCTTCCTTGCAGTTTTCTGGTGACTGACGGGATGGTAGTCTTCTTATGGGGTACTGTTGGTGTAACACCCCAAATCCGGTTCACGCTCGTGAACCGAACCGGCATGTTACTGGCCCCGGTTAGGTTCGCTAACCTGAACCTAACTCATGCGGATCCAATCTCGGCGTCTTAAGATGAAGATACACTCGCAATGCCCTAACATGGTACTACATGAATGACATGCAAATCAAAATACACACCAAGACAATCCCGATAAAAATTAATAAAACTTTGATATATAATAGACACAGTTTCCCATAAAATTTCAATTAAGGGCCACCCTGTCAATATCATATATTCAAACATATATACTCATAGCAACAATAGCATTCACACAGACTTCTAATCTACTATACTCATCATTATCTGAACTTTGGGTCTTAACCCATCATACTTTTGCTGCGCTACTCTGATCATTCTTTTCATTCTGTTATCATGTCTTAACATTTCATTCACATCATATCATCATGCTCAAACATTTAATCATATCGTTCACAAAATAATAACATAATAATACAATATTAAACATTCAGAAATCTAACATGTATGTGCACAAGACCTCATTGCTCCTCCGTCCAAGCTGGCTCATCCATCTCGTGCTTATCACCTACATATATATAAGAAAAACGTCAGTAACAAGCGTTACTGGTCCGGAAATTAAAATAACTATAACAAACTGGCTATGAGAGCAAACTCTCATCTGAAAGAAAACATCATACTCCACGTGAACACTCTGAAGGGCACTACTGAGGAGCCACTGGGCTGCAGACCCGGTAGCATCCCGAACTTACTGCTCTGCTGCTGGTACTGTGCTACTCTCAGCACTTCTTTTTCAGTACTTCTCGTGAAACTGTATCCTAAGCCCTCTCCTAACCTCCATAATCTCTCCTGGCCTTGAGCACGAAGGCCGAGTACTCTCAGGCAGTCGCCTTTAGTACCCTTTGAACCACAAGTCCGGACATGCGCTGTACTAAACAGTACCCGTAAACCTCCACGTTCTCCGGGTGTGAGGAACTCAAACGCGGAGTTGTCAGGATCCCTCGGGAATGGAACAGTCCGCTGGCACTAATCCAGAGCCCGCTTTGACTGTCACGGCATCCTCTGCATGGTACGTGCAGTCGGTTTCTCCATCTCTCGTCTCACTGAAAACTCGATAAAACTATATATATAGGCCTGGGAAGGGATTCATATAATAGGCCCGAAGGCAACTTGTGGTGGATCTTGTTTTCGAAATCATCCTCGAGGGATCTCATCCTCGAGGGGTTATTAATCCGGAAATATTCGATTAAATGACCCGAGTTAAGTGGGATCCAATAAAGCACCACTTAACCCGTCCTGCAAATAATAACATAAACATACAATAGAAAAGCGTAAAACAAGACGAGTCCTAAACGGACCTGGTAGAAGCTCCAAGCGTGTCATCGCGCCTAGGCGGCGAGCTCCTAGTCCGTACCTACATATCAAAACTAAATACTAACGCCCGCTAACTAAATGATGCATCAAACTCAATAACATCACAATCACAATGCAAGCATCTATCAACATAACAATCAGAAAATCATAAAAATTAATTAATCCTAGCTCATCCTATTCATACTAATTTTTATTACGTGTCTGTAACTTATGTTGTGGTCACTTATCGTGCTCTGACTTGATCTACTTCATTAGGTCGCTTACTCTTCACTCACACTTAATCTCATCATGCAACTCATCGTTTCATCCATCATTAAACATTAATCACATCACTAATCATAAATATGAAAATAATTCTACTCATCCTATTCCTACCAATTTTATTGTATTTTTCCTAAGTTACATTACTCGATTATCCTGCTCAATCTACTTACTTCATTAAATCACTTAACCTCCATTCACTATCAATCACATCATAAATCCTAGCATGCTGTGCTAACAATCATTATCAACTTTAAATAATCAAGTCGGAGGTAATTATACCTCACGTCGTCGGCAATCGGCGACGGTTAGGGTTCCGTCGCGCGCCTCGAAGCTCGATTCGGCGCTCCTCGGCGTCCGAAGCTCGATCGGGCTCCACCGGGTGAGCCCCGCGGAAGATCCGGTGAATTCCGGCGAATTCCAGAAATTCCGATTTCCGGCGGTTTCCCGGCAGTTGCGGGCGGTTTTCCGGCGACTTCCGGTGGTTTTCCGGCGACTATTGCCGGTGGCGTCTACTAGCCGGAAAGGGGTCGTGTTGGGTACCCTCGGAACCGGCTCGACGAGTCCGACTCATCTATGAGGTCGACGTGGTCGGCCGAGGCAGTGGCTCGCCGGAAATTGGCTAAAACAGGGCCAGCGGCGATGGGTCGCTAGATCCGGCCGGCCACGGCGGCGATGGCCTCCGCTCCGGTCGGGGAAGGCTGCTAGGGGGTCGAAGGTGCTGTGGCGACCGATCGATCACGGCGGCGTTGGTCGCCGGCGGCGGAATCGGCGACGGGAGCGCAACGCGGGCGCGGCGTCGCGGCGTGGCTTCCTCGCGTCGCGGCGGCCTGATGGCGGCCGGGCTTGGTCGGGGCAACACGGCAATGTCGTCGCCGGGCTAGGCGGCGACTATCGACGGCCGGGCGGCGCCGGCAGCAGTGGCGGCGGCGCGCGCAAGGGCGGCGTCGGGCGAGGGTTTGGGGAAGAAAGGGAGGGCGCGGATGTGTGTGGTGGCAAAGACGTAAATATTACTTGACTCGTCTCCGACTCGAGTCAAAATAATATTTTAGTCATAAAAAAAATTCCAAAAAATTTGGGAAAAATCCTATAAAATCACACAACACAAAAAAAATCATAATGATATGCTCTAGAACTATCAACCCACCCAAAATGCCCGTAACGCGTCCTAACGCGGTAAACGGCCTAAAACTAATTCTACGATCCACTATATATAAAAATAAAAAAAATCACTGGCATACTCTCATATATTCTGATAACTCATTCTGTTCTGCTGTGTTCATGACGTTATCATCATATACTTGGGTACGCATGACCCTCATAGCTCATACACGTGACCGGCGTCGGCTCGGTACGCGTGTCCTGAAACTGACTCAGCTCGAAAAATAATGGTCGACCCGACCGGTTCTGAATATAAAACCCTAACTCGAATCGTGGGTTTTACAGTTGGCACTGCTCGATGAGCTCGACCTAATGGTGGTGACGATGAGGAGCGTAGCGGCAGCGATGATTGCTGACGGTGGTGACCAGATCGACCGAGGCAGTCGGTCACTCCAATTAGACCCACGGTCGGCTTCAGCGGCAGTGCTAGGGAGGGGGAAATGTCAGGGAGTTCGAGGGAGTGGTCGTCGAGGTCACGATGGTGGCGGCACGGCCCGGACGGCTGCGAATCTACTCAGGGAACATTGTGCGTTCATGGGGCTATTCCGGCACCATGGCGGCAAGATGGTGGTTGGGGTTGGTCAGGGCAACACGGCGACAACACGGCAAGGTGGGGCGGCATCGATCGATGGCAGTGCGGCGTCGGCCATAGCGGCGAAAACGAACAGAGGGGCGGCGGCAATGGGGTTTGGGGTGAGGAAGTGTCGGGAGGGAGATGAAACACTTCGGTGGCAAACTTGTAGATAAGTATTGACTCGATTCTTACTCAAGTCAAAAAAAATCTAAAAAAATCCAAAAAATATAGAAAAATCCCTATAAATATATTACATACCATAACACACAATGACATGTTCTATAACTAATAACCCACCCAAAATACCCTAGAACGCATCGTAATGCATTATTCGACCTACAACTATTCTTATGATCAAATATATAAAAAAGAAAAATACTGCATACTTTCATATATTCTGATAACCCATTTCTAACCATCTTTTTGACGTTATCATCATATATTCAGGTATTCTTAACCCTCATCGGTCATGACTCACGGCTTGCCTCGACTTAGCACGCGGTTCATGAAACTGACTCGACTCAAACCAACGGCTGAACCGACTGGTTAGATAATGTAAAACTCTGACTCAAGTCATGGGTTTTAGAACTAGTGTTGTCCATTCATATCTCCATACCACTCACTCTCTTATTCATAAAAATCGTAAAAATATGCATACTTATATAATTGGTCTAGGGAAAAGGCTTATATCATATATTTCTAGAGCTTTAATTCAAAAACCAACAAGAGATTTCATCCTTGTAGTTTTATTAAACATGTGTAGAAAATAAGGCTAAATGGCTCGACATCAGAGGGATCCGATAAAATACTGTTGATGAGTCCTACCTCCAAAACACGATTAAACTCTATATGTAGGGAGTCAAGCAGAGAGGAAGAGTCCTATAGACATGTGGTCCAAGCTCAAAATGTATCTGCACATCTACGGCGAGCTCGGACTCCGAGACCTATAATGGAGCCCACTACTAAGTAAAATACTAATATCTCTATATGATGTATGCTCGTGGTATGTGTTCATATCATCAGCACATCGTAATAAAGAAAATAGTGCTAATAAGCCTATAACCAAACACGTTGCACACAAAACAAGACATAATAATAACAAAAAATAAATAAATAAACAAGGAATCCACTCATAGATATTTAGATAAATAATAAATACAAGAACATAAATAATACTGTAATCATAAAATAAAAATATAATTATGCTATATAAATACACAGGTAAACACGAGTAAATATCAACATACTCGTGTTAGTAAGAATATAAATAAATAATAATTTAATAAATAAATAAATAGTTAATAGTCATTATTCACGAATAATAATAATACCATAGTTATACAACACAAGAATGCATAATTAAAAATAATTAAATAATAACATAGCAAACAAACAAATAGATAAGTATATATATATATATATATATATATATATATATAATTTAGTAAACATAAATAAGACTAATATTAGCAAGCATATCATTAATATAATAAGTAATCATATAAACATGCATTATAATCAATAAATACAAGAATAATAAGAAATAAATAATAATAAATTAATAAATTAATAAATAAAAATAATCATAATATCCAAATATATTAAATCATGTGAATATTCATCTAAACTAGGGCTGCTAATTGAGTGAGTCAGCTCGTGAGCATTTAGAGTTCAGCTCGGTTCAACTCGACTTGACTCAAAACACGACATTTAAATGTTCGAGCTTGAACTCAAATCCTTCGAGCCGAGTTTAAGCAAGGTAGTGTTTGACTTGAATTGACTCGGTTATAACTAGAACTCGACTCGAAATCGACTCATAGCTCGACTCGAACTCAACTCGATAAAATAATATAATAATATAGTCTTTATATATATACACACACACGCTAATAAGTTTAATTGTAACTAGTTATATTTATTTATATACAATATAATAACAAAGTAGTGAGATAACCTAGATGGTAGGTATTCAAGTTGACCTCCTAGAGGTTGTGTGTTCAATCCACACTGACTTCATTTTTTTTAAGTGAGTTACTTTCCACTTTACGATCGAGCCGCTTTCAAGCTCACAAATGAGCTGGGTTCGAACTCGTCAAAATTTAATAGTTTAAGTGTATTTGAGCTCGAGTCGAGCTCAAACAACATAAAAATATTCGAGCCGAGCTCGACTATGCATGTTCAAAACTCGTTTGATCTTGAGCCGAGTTCGAACACAAGTCGAGCTCGGCTCGCTCGCTCATTTAGCAGCCCTAATCTCAACTAATATACAGGTTCTCGAATTCTCAATGACATGCAATGTTTGTTGCCAGAAAACACCAACGGAGGCACGGCTAGGGTCGCTGCCAGTCCGGATCAGCGACCCATGTGACAAGGATCATGATGGTGGTGGCACTCGATAGAGTCCTGCCGATGGCTGGCCAGAAAGGGGAGGTATTGCCACCGGGTGCGGTGACGTTGCTAGCGGCAATCATGGCCCCGGCAATGGTCGTGGGTGATCTCAAAATGTAGATTTCAGAAAGATGAAGCTTTTGGGGTAGTCGGCTTCGCAGGCTCCGGAAAATGGACAAAAGGGTGGCGAGTGAGACATAAATCGATAGCAAAAATGCTGTCACCGGCAGCAACTACAGTGGCGCCAGTGGTAATCATGAGTACAGACTAATAGCCAACGATGGCCGGGGTGAGGCGGAAACTCACCAACGGTGAGATGAATTGGTGGCGGCGCTCACGAGTGTAAATTCTGAAATCGTGAAAAATCTCTAGAAATATAACATGGTGAAGCCAGGGCTGATGTGGACGGCTCATATCTTGCCACTTGGCACGATTTGAACGTCCGACAACTCGTGGTCTAGTGAAACCCACCTATGGGTACATACAATCCATTGATCCAAAATTCCTATGCTCCATGCAAATGAAATACCTAGAAAATTCCAAACGGATACTAAATGTGCAACATCTTAGATCTAGGCCTAATACCCTAACGGATACTAAATGTGCAACATCTTAGATCTAGGCCTAATACCCTAGCTAACTCATAAAAATCATATGTATATCACACGTATACATTGATAACCCACGCTAAGTTGTAGCCTAACTCAAGCAATTATTTTACATGTCAGGCATACTCGACCACTATAACATGCTCATATGCTGATCTAGGCCCCATACTCATGGTCAAAAAATTGGTCTGACTCGAACTTGTTCGAACCGACTCCATACTGACCTGAACTAGGCAAAGCTAAAATCAGGTAAAACCCTAACCCGAAGCTGGGGTTTTACAACATCTCCTCCATATAAAAATTATCCCCTCAAAATTTCTCACATCAACTGCGTTTAGAGGACTCAACGAAAGATGTCATCTCGTTGGTGCAACTAGTAGTTCTTCCTTGAAAGCTAGCTGCACATGACCCAAATGAACCAACATGAAGCTGGAACTCTAAACACAGATAAAACACGCTAATTATCTAGCAAAACATGTCATACATGCTGGAATCATCTGACTCGACTGACCATACATGCTTGAATTGTCTCGTTGGACTAACCATGCATGCTCGAGTCATCTTGTTGGACTGACCATGCATGCTCGAGTCATCTCGTTAGACTAGCTCCTGTGGTCACTGTAAACTATGGAGACTGAAATGCAATGACCTCGGCAAGAAAAATCTAAGCTCACCCCTAAGGGTCTATTGGGTAGTGGAGCAGGTATGCTAGAGTATTGCATGGTACTAGTTTGAACTACATCACGAAAAACTATATCGATGCGAGGTATGAGGCCTAACATCTGCTCATGTTTCCTTGATCCTCATCAATATGATAGATCAACTACGTGTACTCTTAGTGCACTCTATTCCAAATCCTACGGGCTATACTAGGGTGTCTTATGAGTCCTGCTAGCATATGGTGGATTCTAGTACCAAATAAAAGTAAATTCTAATGAGTTGTATGGCTCCATGTCACCAGTCTATGTCAAACACTCAAGTGTCCCTATAAGAGGAACTAGACTACTCACCAAGTCCTAGCTAACTCTGTCCTAAATCAATTATCTCACTCTGTTCCATAATATAATAAGGACAACTACTATGGCTCTCACAACTATTTATACAACCACTAACTTCTGTTGAAAGGACTCTCTGTGATGGAATGGTGGCAAAATACTTGTACATATATAGCATGTCTCAAAGAGTATGAAAACATAGAATGCATAGAAATGTGGAGTCTGCATCTAGTCTATGGCATGTACGCTAGTCAATGTCTGCTCATCTCAACCATCTGAAAAATAGGTAGTATGACTAATATATCTAGAAGGGTGAGTGTGAAAATACTTGGGTAGAGGCTCGGTTCTATCTGGCATCTCTGGTCACATGACAAGTGAATGGATCTCTCATGAAAAGTTGGTCACACCACTCTACGACTTTAACTATGAAGTGTCTCATCCTCACATAGTCAAACATCGGGGTGCTAGGAGAGTATACTAAACTAAGAAAATCCTACTGTGTATGTAATGAGGGTCTCCGTCTGAGTCATAAAGGTAATGGCAAAACTCTATATAGAATACTAGGTGGCTCAAATATATGAGTAGGTTCATGGACATGTCTCTAAGATCTTCATGATTGGACTCCACTATAGGTGGCCAGCCTATGGAACAAACAATCAATGATGAGCTTAATAGATGGCTACTAAGTGTTTCTAGTTTAATCAACTAACAATAGGCATGTGTTTCTCGATACCGTACTAGTTACGTACTTCTAAACGGATGTGGTCGTTTAGAACCACTTCTCTCCTCAAGTCTACGGGGACTCAATGAGGTTTGACACGTTTCTCATCTGCTCTTCAGTGGTGTGTGACCTACCATCCCGTACCAATTGGTGGCACTAATTTTGACTCACATGACTACTACCACTGTGGTAGACTCTCAAGCAAAGCTATCAGTTAAGATGAGCATACACTATTGTCTTTCTAACTTGTCAGCGTGATCCAGTCAAACTAAAGTCCCTGTTTGTGTCACTCTCAAGCTTGGGTGAAGTTGCCTCCTCCAAATTGGCCTGTCATCGGCTACCTACACTATAAGTCCTAAACAATGCTTTGAAGGTACCTCCTATGCTCAAAAGGCTAAATCTTATGTCTCAAGGTAAGAACCTAATTGTGCTGGCGAAGCACAAGGAAAACACTATTTCCTTAATGGTGCTCCCTCACTAAATCCATCATCCATATTAAAATTCTAATACGAGTCAATCATCTCTCTCTGGCTAAGGTCGCACTACATGTCTGACCATTTGTTAATCATCTTAACTTTATACCCTGCCTATAACACATACATATGTTGTCATGCTAACTGAACAACCTGACCACTTTGGTCATCCCATCTAGAGGTCATATTGTCTTGTTCTCTGACTCTGTCCATATTCATCCATATGAGACTATCACTAGAACCATCTTGCAATACACATCTGACCTAACAATGTCAGGTCAAGGCAATGGTATGCAAGATGGCTGGTGCAATAAATTGTGTGCCATCACATTCAAATAATTCTAGCGCACCTAAATTTTCATTGCCCAGATGATGTTGCAATAATTATATCTTATCGTCAATCTCTGCCCCAACTCTGCTCTCAATGTTGTGACATGGAATCTCTATTAAAAGCTAAGAACATCCTCAAGTAGTTGTCCTCTTGTAAGGTGAGATAACTACTTGGCCTTTGTTTTTACTATAACTACTCACTCAGACAGTTGTAGTGCATCACGGATGTTTGCAAGAGACAGTTGATAGTTGGGCAACTCGAACAGTGATGCATCATAAACGATGGTTGTTCTACTTGGACGGTGGTTGTGCAACTCGGATAGTAGTTGTGCTACTCGGATGGCGGTTGTGCTATCTAGGTGCTGAAGCCTAATCCTGATCATGTATGTTGTGAACCCATTACTGTCTCTGACATGTTTATCTCTATGTGTCTATCTTCCCATAAGTGGCTCCTATCAACTCAGCTCAAATTATCCAACCATGAGTGTATTATCCGGAGGGGTCTAGATCATAGTGGTAACACGTATGATGGTGATCCAATGCTGAGCGTACACTTATCTCTTGCAATTTGGGGTGATTGCTCCTACCACTGACTAGTTCACAATAGCCATCACTGATCTAGCCTTGGTAGATCGAGTGATAGCCGGTCAACCATCTAAATCCACAGTCAAAGGTAATCTCATTCATTCTCAATGTGTTCATGCCTCTATCTAGTGAAGAGTAAACAATAATACTGTTTGGATAGACGTACACTATTGGAAGAGTGGGAGGAGGTGAAGTGTCCATGGGACTATAGATCCACCTTGTTACTCATCCTCATCCACTGTTATCTCCTTGAAGTGGTCCATCCAAGTCATCTGTCCCAAACTCTCATATGTGCTCCAAGTACTTAGGTGGATCTGCTGGCATAACCACATCCTCCATCCACAATGATATATCTCAAGGTCTAAGTTCTCCAAGGTAGACCTTGGTCTATCCCTAATGGATCTGTTTCAGGCACTCAATAGTCTCTGCTCATATGTCACGTAACTATGTGAGTGTCTCCATACTCGAAGCTCCCCACTTGTGTCATCTCTTATAACTTTGTCTTGTGATGTACACTATGTTCTAAGGAACGATTGATGTGGTGACATGCAAAAGACGGGCAATTACTGCAATGTGGTCACTAAAATTCTAAGTACTCCTGGTCACCAAACTTGTAACACCCCGATTTTAGTTCACATAAGAATCGAATCAGAAATGTAACGATTAAGTCTAGTCATGTTTAAAGTTGTTGGTTGGTAAGACTCAATCGATAAAATAGATCAAAACAACCCGCTTGGTCTCATGAGAATGGAAGACATTGTTAAATACACGCCAAAATGCATCAAATATAAGTAAAAGTAAGAAAAGAAATAAATGCGCTAAGCTCAAGTGTGTGTAGTGTTTATCTGTTCTTCCACCAAAGTTTACTCAGGATTTGCAAGACCTACATATATTATATGAAAAATGGCAGTAATGAGTGCTAATGGTCCAAAAAATAACTAATAAATCTAACAAATAGGTATTCGATTACCCATGAAAACTTATGAAACTTCAAGATTGCCTCACACTGAACGGTAAGCAAACATACTTGAGCAAGTGACAATTCCCATGCACAGCTAATTTTCATATTCATACATACAACGCTTAAGCCCTCACATCTCTTATATTTCACCCGTCACAATACTCGAGCGGCAAAAGGAACAGTTAAGTTAGTGCCACAAATTTTAAAAATGTGATGCATTACATAGTACCTTCATACACCGCACTACCTCAGGGTTTAAAGGAGTACCAGTGATGTCCATACATATCTCCATACCGTAAGCTCTCTTATTCGTGAAATCCCTAAAAAGTGAGTACTTATATAATAGGTTTAGGGAAAAGTCTTATATCATATATTTCTAGAGTTTTAGCTCAAAAACCAACAAGGGATCTCATCCTTGTAGTTTTATTAAACATGTATAGAAAACAAGGCTAAATGGCTCGACATCGGAGGGATCCTTTAAAACACCGTTGAAGTCGTCCTACCTCTAAAACATGATTAAACGCTACATGCATGGAGACAAGCAGAGAGGGAGAGTCCTACGGACCTATGATCCAAGCTCAAAGCGTATCTGCACATCTACAACGAGCTCGGACTCCAAGACCTACAACGGAACCCACTACTAAGTAAAATACTAATATCTCTATATGATGCATGCTCGTGGTGTGTGCTCACATCATCAGTACGTCGTAATAAAGAAAACAGTGCTAATAAGCCTATAACCAAACACATTGCACGTAAATCAAGATATAATAATAACAAATAACAAATAAATAAACAAAGAATCCACTCATAGATATTTAAAAAATTGATAAATACATGAACATAAATAATACTGTAATCATAAAATAATACTATAATTATATTGTATAGATACATAGGTAAACACGAGTAAATATAAACATATACTCAAGTTAGTAAGAATATAAATAAATAATTCAATAATTCAATAAATAAATAAATAGTTAATAGTCATTAATCAAGAATAATAATAATATCATAATTATACAACACAAGAATGCATAATTAAATACAATTAAATAATAACATACATGCAAACAAACAAATGGATAAGTATATATATATATATATATATATATATATATATATATATATATATATATATATATATGAGAATGAGATTGACCCAACAACATCTTCCCCCTCCTCCCTCCCTCCCCTGCAAATGTACCCACGCCGCGCCCCTCGCCCCGCCCCGCGCCCCACGCCCCTCCCCCGCGCCCCTCCCCCCGCCCCCACCCTTCCCCCTCCCCTGCATTCACCCCCCGCCGTGCCCCTCGCCCCGCCTCGTGCCCCTCGCCCCGCGCCCCTCTCTCCGCCCCTCGCCCCGCCCCGCGCCCCTCAAACCCCTTCGCCACCCGCCGCCAGCTTGCCTCAAGATCCGCCGACGGCCCCTGTTAGCCAGAAAACAGAGGTTCCTCTGTTTGCTCGCCTCAAGATCTGCTCCGTCTCCACCGCCGACCAGGCCTTGGATGTGCTGCACGGCGACCTCGGGCGTACGCCGTCCAGGCCTGGGGAAGAGTCAGGAAGGCAGCGAACGGCGGGCGGTGGGAAATAAAATAATTTCATAATAAAAATTTGACTTCTTCCCAACTCGAATTAATATTATGAAAAAAATTTTTTAAAATATAATTTCGTAATAAATTCTTTGACTCGCTCCTCACTCGAGTCAATATTACGAAATACATCTCAAAAAATTTTGAAAAAAATAAAGTAAAATACCATAAAATAAAATAAACCATTAGAACTCGATTAATTTATTTTATGGTATTTTACTATATTTTTTATATTTTTCGGGATATATTTTATAATATTGACTTTAGTCGGGAGCGAGTAAAGTTTTACAAAATGGCCATTGTTTCATATTTGTTTCATATTTTTTGGGATATATTTCGTAATATTGACTCGAGTCAGGAGCGGTCAAGTTTTTATTATAAAATTGTCATTGATCGGTGGGGGGAGAAAACAAGGTTGGTGAAGAAAAATGAAACAATGGCAATTTTGTAAAACTTGACTCGCTCCCGACTAAAGTCAATATTATAAAATATATCCCAAAAATATAAAATATAGTAAAATACCATAAAATAAATTAATCGAGTTCAAATGGTTTATTTTATTTTATGGTATTTTACTTTATTTTTTCAAATTTTTTGAGATGTATTTCGTAATATTGACTCGAGTCAAGAGCGAGTCAAAGTTTTTATTACGAAATAATATTTTTTTAAAAAAATTATTTCATAATATTAATTCGAGTTGGGAAGAAGTCAAATTTTTATTATGAAATTATTTTATTTTATTTTTTAAATTCATTTCGTAATATTGATTCAAAGTCGGGAGCGAGTCAAATGTTTATTACAAAAATGCCATTGCCCTTTCCTTCCCCCTCTGTTTTGCTGCTGCCGCCCCACCACCGGCGGCCTTGCCGCCCGCCGCTCGCTGCCTTCCCGACTCTTCCCCAGGCCTGGACGGCGTACGCCCGGGGTCGCCGTGCAGCACATCCAAGGCCTGCTCGGCGATGGAGACGGAGCGGATCTTGAGGCAAGCAAACAGAGGAACCTCTGTTTTCTGGCTAACAGGGGCCGCCAGCGGATCTTGAGGCAAGCTGGCGGTGGGCGGCGAAGGGGTTTGAGGGGCGGCAGTTTTCTGCGAGCCCCCGGCAGTGCAGCGTGCAGCATGCGGCGGTGAATGACTTGCCGGCGGGAAACAGAGGAAGCGAAGTGCGACGAAGCGAAACTGCTATTTCGTCATCGTCGCTTCTTTCACCCGGGCTGTAATCGCCGGCGACCACCTCTCTCCGGACTCCCAAGCCAACGCCTTCCCCCAGCCGTGCTGCGCCGCACTGATAGAGAAACGGAGGAACCGAAAACAGAGGGGCAGGGGAGGGGGTTGGGTGGGGCGGGGCGGGGGCGCGGGGGAGGGACGCAGGGCAGACCAAGGGGCGTGGGCCGGGGCGGGAGGGGAAGGGCGTGGGGCGCGGGGCGCGGGGCGGAGCGAGGGGCGCGAGGCAGGGCGAGGGGCACAGGGTGGGGCGAGGGGGCGCGGGGGGTGAAAGCAGTGGAGGGAGGGAAGGGTGGGGGCGGGGCGGGGGTGCGGGGGAGGGGCGCGGGGGAGGGGCGTGGGGCGCGGGGGCTGGGCGAGGGGCTGGGCGAGGGGCGCGGCGTGGGCACATTTGCAGGGGAGGGAGGGAGGGAGGGGGAAGATGGTGTTGGGTTTTTCAGCCGTTGGATTGAATCCAACGGCTGAAAAAATTGAGCACAGCCAAGATGGTTGTGCTCAATTACAGCAATACTTTCTCCAATATATATATATATATATAATTTAGTAAACATAAATAAGACTAATATTAGCAAACATATCATTAATATAAGTAATCATATAAACATGCATTATAATCAACAAATACACAAATAATAAGAAATGAATAATAATAAATAAAATAATAAATAAAATAATAAATAAAGATAGATAATCATAACATCCAAACATATTAAATCATGTGAGTATGCATCTAAACTAATATGATAGTTCTCGAATTACCAAAAACTGTTGAGAAAGAGTTGAAAACTAGCTGAAAATGACCTGAACCAGACCGAATTGAGCTAAACGAGACTAAATCGAATGGTCTGAACCAACCCGATCTGGGTTAACTGAAAATGGGTTGGGTTGACTGGGCGGACCTGAACTGGACAGGCCAACTCGGACATGGGCTGGCAGGCTAGTGAACAAGATCAGAAGGTGGACAGAGACGCAAACGCAGGCAGGCAAACGCGACACGGGAAACAGGCTAAACATGGGAGGGGTGATGTCTGTTGCCGAAAAATGCCAACAGAGGTGAGGCTGGGGTCATCGCCAGTCGAGATCAACGGCCCATGCGACAAGGATCATGATGGTGGTGGCAGTTGGAGGACTCTACCCGGTGGCTGGCCGAAAAGGAGAGGTATCGCCACCTGGTGTAGTGACATGGTTGGTGGCATCACGGCCATGGGGGTGGTCCGTGGGTGGTCTAAAAATGTAGATCTCAGAAAGAGGAAGCTTTTGGGGTAGTCAGTTTCGATGGAGGACAATCACAGGAGCCAAAAAATGGCCCAAAAGGTGGTTGCAGCGGCAAAAATTGATAGCAAAACGCCATCGCCGACGGCAACTAGACAGCATCGGTGGCAATCATGAGTACGGACGAATAGCCAGCCGCAAGGTGGTCACAGTCGTACTGATCCAATGGCCGAAGGCGGAAACTCACCAACGGTGGAGCCAAACTGGTGGCGGCGCTAAAGGTTGTAAATTCTGAAATTGTGAAAAATCTCTACAAATATAACATGGTGAAGATAGGGCTGAAGTGGACGGTTCAGATCTTGCCACCTAGCACAATTTGAACGTCCGACAACTCGTGGTATAGTGGAACCCACCTATGGGTATATGCAATATACATATGGACAGAAAGCTCAGATCGAGACCGTCCAAAGTCGAAACTGACTCGAGTCCTAAAAGTGATTCTGTAGGCGAGAATCTAGGTAAGAAGACTACATGGGCCTCGAATTCAATCAAGCTAGGCCCAGAAGGGCACAATCCAGTGATCCGAAATTCCTGTGCTCCATGCAAATGAAATACCTAGAAAATCCCAAACGGACACTAAATGCTGCAACAACATAAATCTAGGCCTAATACTCTGGCTAACTCATAAAAATCATATGTATATTACACGTATACATTGATAACTCACACTCTGTTGTAGCCTAACTCAAGCAATAATCAGTATGTCGGGCATACTCGGCCACTATAACATGCTCATATGCCCATCTGGGCCCCATACTCATGGTCAAAAAATTGTTCTGCCTCGAACTCATTCGAACCGACTCCATACTAACCCGAACTGGGCAAAACTAAAATCTAGCAAAACCCTAACCCAAAGATGGGGTTTACAATTATAGAAGAAAAGAGAGGGCTTAGGATATACTAGTAGTCCCGAGGGACCAAAAAATGAAATGAGAAAATACCGAGAGAGGAATCAGTAGTAACAAAATAGTCTCTTCAGGATAAAATGCATAGGTGGGTCGAGACCCAAGCTTTAAAATGATCATACACATAAATTCATAGATCCAAGAAGCATATCATACCCTTGGGTCTAGATGTTTAATGCTAATGCTTCATTAATATGAGGATCATGTAGACTTAATGAATAATTTGGGTAATAGTTAAAATAGACTGGTCTAGTTCCTAAAGTTGATTCAATTACCCCTAATAAGGAATCATTGAATTTATTATGCCTTTTAACTCTTAGGCATAATAGTAAAAATGTATTTAGACCATCTCTAGTTAATGGTTTAACTTCTACTTGAACTAATCCAAGATGAATATATTTATATTCAGCTTTTAAGTTTTCTATTAATTTATTTTTTAATAGATTTAAATTTTATGTAGAGTTTCCTATATTGACACTTTGTTCAAAGGTTTTATTATCTACGATTGTTTAAATTCTATTAAACCTTTATTATACACTTTGGTTGGGTTAACCTTAGGAAGAGTCCACTTATTTAGGTTTTGTTCTATATTATTATAGACTATTTGTTTAGTGTTTTTAGAATCTGACAAATTCTGTGATTTTTTAACTAAACTAGTTAAGAAAGCCATTATAAACTAAGAGGTTCCTAAATAAGAATTTCTTAGGAGAAGCCAATCCAAACTACCTCCACGCCAACCTAGGCTTTTGAGGACTTATTAGGCCTTGGACTCCGTCACCTACCTAAGTAGTCTTAACTTATTTAGATCCTGATACCAAGTAAATCTTGAGCACACACAAGATTTTGCCCAGATTCATAATATCAACTTATGAACAGTTATTTTACTACGGTGTTTAATAGTGGTTTTACTGTTCATATATAATTAGAAACAGATTTATAGACAGACTTATATAAACAGGTAAATATATATAACCAGATTCAGAACACAAGCTTATATAAGCATAAAAACAAATAAACAAATAAAAGATGATATGATATTTAAGCATATAACTCAAACTATAAATAAATTAAATAGATATAAAAGATAGAGACTGATACAAAATATAGAACGATATTGTATTTAATGCAATATTAAAGGCATATGGTTCTTTTAAAAGAACAAGTATAGTCTCATAGAGGTCGGGTTCAAAGATAAAGCTTACTTTTATTGATCTTCAAATCTTACACAAGGTTTTCTTACACTCAAGCACACAACTTACAGACTCTCAAACACTCAACTTACAAACTCTCAAACTTCACACCACATGTATGTACAGCTTTTTACCAGAGGAGAAGAGAAGAAAGCATTTCCGGAAAGGAGAATAAGAATAGAGAAGGAATGAGAAGAGTAGCAAGAGAAAGACAAGAGAGATACAAGAGAGAGAGGGAGCCCAACTCCAGATGCCGAGCCCAGAGACCTAGGGTCTCTATTTATAGCTGAAATAAGATGACCAGACAAATCGGTAACCAAATGACCAAATACCTGCTGACATGGCAGGATAATGCTGATGTGGCAAATTCCCAATGACATGGTAGATTTTCTGTATATGTGGCAAATTCTTGATGATGTGGTAGATAAGGTGATGTGGCAAATGACTTCACAGTGATAATGGCATATGTCATCACTGTTATTTTGATAGAGAGCTTGGAGCAGTTTCCGCAGCAGAGGCATTTGGAGAAGAAAGAGCAAATGGTTGTACAAGTGAATTAGCAAGCTAGGCTAGAGATGCTTCTGATCTAACCGACCTAACATCTTTATCAGGTGTATTAATTGTAGATGGAGAATATCCTCTATACGAGCATTGTTTGAAAGTATGGCCTGATTCACCGCAATAAAAACATTTGTGCTTCTGCTAAGGTGACAAATTACAATATTCTACAATGTGACCCACATTTCCACAAATAAAACATTGAAAATCCTGAGATGTTATTTCTGGTTGTCCATATCCTCCAAGGAGAGGAGTAGATGGAGGTTCTACAATGTTAGTTAGTACATCATCAATATCCTTTTGATTCATCTATATTGAAGAAAGAGGACCCTCAATTGTAGGTGTCCCAGGGATTGTCTGAGAACCATAGATATCTAATGTATATGTTAATCGAATAACATCCTCTCCAACCGTCAGAGGATTTTTGTGCTTGACCTGTAAATATTGCAAATAAACATTAGGGGCAATGCTAGTGGGTACACTGTTGACCCACTTATTGGTGGTTGAGACTATGACACAGACACTGAGTTTTGCACAATTTCAGGAGTCTTACATTTAGAAAATAAAGACACAACATCAGAAAACACAACTTTTTCTTTGCATTTACAAGGCTGAGGTAAACCATATAGAGATATAGGAGAATTGAACCTATCCACTATGTAATATATATTGTATGACCCAGGGAAGACACAAAACTACCCATAATATCAACATAATGAAAACAGAAATTCCAGTATAAAATCCAAGGAATTTTATAGTAAATTATAAACTGGAAGAAAGCATATCCCAAGTCTAGATCAATTCTTTCTTGAAATAATTTATAGTGTTTCTGAATATATTGAGGAAGAAAATGAACCTCAGGACAAAAATCTACAAGCCATTGACCAAACCAAGAGGGAATTGGAGACAGCGGTGAAAGATCAACTCTAATAAACCATGAATGTTGACCAAAATTATTTTTATATAACAAGATTCTATCAAAGGCCTCAACATAGTCCCAATAATTATATTCCTTGGGAAAACCATGAGGGATATTATCAAATAATCTTCTTATAGCATTCAGATTTCCATATTCACTCATGTATATATATATATATATACAAATATGCTACTATGCGCTGCAACGTTTTGCAGCGCATTTGTTTATCGGTCATTGGATCAAAATCCAACGGCCCACAACGTTTTCTTTTTTTTTTTTTGCCTTCCCCCTCCCCACCGCCGATTTCTGCCGCCGCCCCGGCCACACCCCGCCCGCCATCGGTCCCGCCTGGCCACCGGCCCCACCTACAGCCGCCGTCCCCACCGCCACCATCTATAGCTACGGCGGCAACCCCCCCCCCCGTCGCTTCCCCCCCACCCCTCCAGGCCACCACCTTCCTCCCCGCCCCCGCCTGCAGCCGCAGCCCCTTGCGTTCCCCCCTCCCCGAGTGGCACCGTCCGCCAAACCCCCGGCCAGCGTCGCGGCCTCGCCGCCCCACCCCCCCCCCCACCCCCTGCTCGCTCGCAGTGAGCTCCGACTGCTCATGGCCACCCGCGCCCCGCCACCGCCACTGTAACGACCCGGCCATTTTTCACAACATTGTGGGCCTAGCTGGCCAGGTGTTACTCACAATTAAGTAAATATGTCTAACATTTTTATTTAACAAAAACATATATAAAGATCCCACAGTCTTAGACTGTTTCCCAGTAGCCACACTTATTTCTCAAATAAATAATAAAAGGAGTCCTCATATTTATTTTGCTCCATGCCCTGGTTGTCAATCACCTACTTTTGTATCTGCACACCTGCGGAGGCAATTCCGCGTTAGTGATTACAACACTAAGTAGTATAATAAATAAAACAAATCAAGTACATTCCACTATTTCCTTATGTTTATTTTAATATGCGGTGGAGCGATTCCGCTATACTCCAAAACAATGCGGAGGAGGTATCTGCTGTGATCCGCACACCCCGGCCGTAGCCCTTTTGTGGGGAGGCTACCACTACCGTCTCCAGTGCCAGTGCCTCGCACACCCCGGCCGTAGCCTTTTTGTGGGGAAGCTATCACTGCACTTAAGTGATTGCTACGCCCTGTTTGTGGGGAAGCTCTCACTACCAATTCTAGTGCCAGTGCCTCACACACCCTGGCCGTAGCCTTTTTATGGGGAGGCTATCACTGCACTCAGGTGAATGCTATGCCCCGTTTGTGGGGAAGCTCTCACCGCCAACTCTAGTGCCAGTGCCTCACACACCCCGGCCGTAGCCTTTTATGGGGTGGCTATCACTGCACTCAGGTGAATGCTACGCCCCGTTTGTGGGGAAGCTCTCACTGCCAATTCTAGTGCCAGTGCCTCACACACCCCGGCCGTAGCCTTTTATGGGGAGGCTATCACTGCACTCCAGTGCGATGGAGGAATCGTTGTGCCTCGCTCACCCCGGCCGTAGCCTTTTTATGGGGCGGCTATCACTACTCCAAAACAATGTCGATGCATTACACAATTTACGCACATAATACGACCCCGTGTCGGACTGAGTCAATTCTTTGACCCCGGTTGCACTCGGTGCATGGTGGTCAAATCTGGGCTCAGGCCGACCTAGGCTACCAACAAGGAAAGTACGATGTTCTACCTATTATACGTACCTGACTTGTGACTCGTCTGACTGTGACCCGTGAACCCTAATCTGAATGAGGGCATAAAATTATACATTAGTATAATTTTATTTTGCATGAACCTACATGCAACTTACATGACTAATATACTATCAATTTTAAATGATGTAATTAGTTCATGTTTGTCTTCATTCCTTATTAAATTTTCAGCTATTCTAATGATAATTAATTATTAATTATCCTCATCCAAATCCCCGTTATCTAATTGATAATTTAATTATTGACATGTCCATTTACAAAACAACTAAGCAATCGATAAGAACCCCATGCATAAGACGCTGGAGATCATGCATAAGACGCTGGAGATCTAGCAACTTGGCAGGGCATCTTCAACAAACCTTGCATGCAAGAATCCTAATGGAAACAAATAAGATGAGGGATGAAATACTCACACAGTAATGGGGAGGTCGCCTGGGACGGAGATAAGGGATGAAATACTCCCTCCTCCTGCATATATATACACTTCAACCATTCCCTCCATTAAATTCTCATACCCCATCATCCATTGGTATTTCCTAGGTTCAACGAGCCCCATCATTAAATTCTCGCACCCCCATCATCCATTGGTATTTCCTAAGTTCAACGACCCCTTCATTAAATTCTCACACCCAATCATCCATTCATGAATAGGTATTTTCTAGGTGACCTTAAGTCGAACCATGACCGGTCGACTTGATAACCAACCATATTGGTTCATCTATATTTATTTCATAATATTTAGGTTCGAGTCTTGTAATAAAATCATGGTTTTTACAGCCACGCATTTTCCAGTTGGCCCACCAACCCCCGAGCGACGACAGTGTTGGCGAAGCAGCCGGGCTGCGGCGAGTTAGCCGGCGGTGGGATGGCGCCACGAACAGAGGGAGGAAGAAACAGGAGAGGGCATTTTTATAATAAAAAATTAACTTGAGTTAGGATTGAGTCAAATTTTTATTAGGAAATAAATTTTAAAAAGAATAAAATACTTTCATTAAAAAAATTGACTCGATCCCGACTTGAGTAGAGTTAATATTATGAAATAAATTTGAAAAAAAATAAAATAATTTCATAAAAAAAACTTAACTCGATCTCAACTTGAGTCAAGTTAGTATTATAAAATAATTTTTTTAAAAAAATATTTTGTAATAAAAACTTAACTTGAGTAGGGATCAAGTCAAGTTTTTATTATGAAATAAATTTTAAAAAATAAAATAATTTTGTTTAAAAAAATTGACTTGATCCTAACTCAAGTCAAGTTAATATTATGAAATAAATTTTAAAAAATAAAATAATTTCATAAAAAAATTTGACTCGATCTCGACTGGAGTCAAATTAATAGTATGGAATAATTTTTTTAAAAAATAATTTCTTAATAAAAACTTGACTCAAGTCGAGATCGAGTCAATAATATGAAATAAATTTAAAAAATATAAAATAATTTTGTAATAAAAACATCACTTGATCATGTGCGGGACTGAGTCAAGTTTTTATTACAAAATAAATTTATTACTTTAAATTTTTATTACAAAATAAGTTTAAAAAATAAAATAATTCTGTAATAAATTATTTTAACTCTAGTCGGGATCAAATAAAGTTTTTATTACGAAATTATTTTATTTAATTTTTTTTGTAATATTAACTTAAGTTGGGATCGAGTTAAGTTTTTATTATGAAATTATTGTATTTTTTTAAATTTATTTTGTAATATTAACTCGAGTCCAATCGAGTAAAATTTTTATTACCAAAATACTCTCCCCTGTTTCTTCCTCATTTGTTTTGGGGCGCCACCTCCTGCCGGCGACCTTGCTGCCGGCCACCCGCTGGCCAACAATGTCGCCGCCTCGGGGCTGGATGGGTCTGCTGGAAAATGCACGGCGCCGGTCTAGTGTGGGACCAAATAAATTTTTTATTACAAAATTATTTTATTTTTTTAAATTTATTTTGTAATATTGACTCGATCTCGTGCAGGATCAAGTCAAGTTTTATTACAAAATTATTTTATTTTATTTTTTAATTTATTTCGTAATATTGGCTCGATCTCGTGCGAGATCGAGTCAAACTTTTATTATAAAAAATTTTATTTATTTTGTAATATTAGCTCGAGTCCGGGACCGAGTAAAGTTTTTATTACGATTTTTCCCTCCCCTCGTCCCCCCTCTCTCTCTCTTGCCGCGCTCACCCCACCGCCGGTGACCTCCGCCGACCACCCCCGAGAGGGGGGGAGGGAGGAGGGATGGATTTGGGGGGATGACGAGGGTGGGGTGGCGACTGCGAACGGGGAGCACAGAGGTGAGTGGGGAACGCGGAGGGGGCCGCGACTGTGGGCGGGGCGGGGGGTGGGGGGGATCACGAGGGTGGGGAGGCGGCTTACGAGCGAGGGCAGGGGCGGGGGAGGGGGGTGGGACCGTGGGGGGCGGGGGGGCCACATCTACGGGGGGTGGCGGCTGCTACGAACGGGGCCGAAGGGGTGGGGCGGCGGTTGCGAGCGGGGCCGGGGCTGGGGGACCACAGCTGCGGGAGGGCGGGGGGGCGACCGCCGGGGAAGGTCGACTGTAACGGTCTTCAAATCCGGTTCACACTTGTGAACCGAACCGGCATGTTACAGGCCCCGGTTAGGTCGGCTAACCCGAACCTAACTCGTGCGGATCCAATCTCGGCGTCTTAAGATGAAGATACAACTCGCAATGCATGGATGAATACACAAACCTAACATGGTACTACATGAATGACATGCAAGTCAGAGTACACACCAAAACCATCCCGATAAAAATTAATAAAAGTTTTGAAATATGACGGACAGAATTTCCCCTAAAAATGCAATTAGGGGCCACCCTGTCAAATATACATATAAAAATATATATAACCAAGTATCAAACAATTTCATTCACACAGAATCTAATCTACTATACACTCATTCTGAAGCTTGGGTTTCAACCCATCACACTTTTGCTGCGCTACTCTGATCATTTCATTTCATCTCATTGTCATGCCTCAAACATTTACTCATAGCATGTTTATAAAATAACATCATAAACAAAACATTAAACATTCAATCACCCGATGTGTGTGTGCAGAAGACCTTATTGCTCCTCCGTCCTGGCCGGCACATCCATCTCGTGCTTATCACCTACATATATATAAGAAAAACGTCAGTAACAAGCGTTACTGGTCCGAAAAGAAAATATCTATAACAAACTGGCTATGAGAGCAAACTCTCATATGAATGAAAACAACATATACTCCACGTGAACACTCTGAAGGGCACTACTGAGGAGCCACTGGGCTGCAGACCCGGTAGCATCCCGAACTTACTGCTCTGCTGCTGGTACTGTGCTACTCTCAGCACTTCTTTTCAGTACTTCTCGTGAAACTTTATCCTAAGCCCTCTCCTTACCTCCATATTTCTCCTGGCCTTGAGCACGAAGGCCGAGTACTCTCAGGCAGTCGCCTTTAGTACCCTTTGAACCACAAGTCCGGACATGCGCTGTACTAAACAGTACCCGTAAACCTCCACGTTCTCCGGGTGTGAGGAACTCAAACGCGGAGTTGTCAGGATCCCTCGGGAATGGAACAGTCCGCTGGCACTAATCCAGAGCCCGCTTTGACTGTCACGGCATCCTCTGCATGGTACGTGCAGTCGATTTCTCCATCTCTCGTCTCACTGAAAACGCGATAAACTACTATATATAGGGCTGGGTAGGGATTCATATAATAGGCCCGAAGGCAACTTGTGGTGGATCTTGTTTTCGAAATCATCCTCGAGGGATCTCATCCTCGAGGGGTTATTAATCCGGAAATATTCGGTTAAATGGCCCGAGTTAAGTGGGATCCAATAAAACGCCACTTAACCCGCCCTGCAAATAATAAAATAAACATACAATAGAAGAGCGTAAAAACAGAGTCGAGTCCTAAACGGACCTGGTAGAAGCTCCAAGCGTGTCATCGCGCCTAGGCGGCGAGCTCCTACTCCGTACCCACACATCAAACTAAATACTAACGCCCGCTAACTAAATGATGCATCAAATTCAATGATCAACACACTCACACGATCAACCACAATCAAATAATCATAAATATAAGTAATACGGTTCCCGAG
>JAURVB010005498.1:0-32681 GCA_033002965.1 Piper betle
TCCATGTGACTAATAAATCGGCCCAAGGGAAGGTTAATTATTTGACGGGATTTATTGTCCATATTTTATTACAAATTAATATTTCTGTCCAAAGACTAAATATTAATATTGTGCTAGGTATCTGTTGGTGGGATTAACCATTGATTGAATTATTAATTTTATTATGTGCATGTTATTTTGTTCTATAGATTTAGTTAATTAGTTTCTAATATGATTTTCGTCAACATCAATCCAGTTCAAATGCTTGAAGATACTTTTAAGGATTGGAAGCGAATGTGATGATCATTCTTGACTGCATGAATCTTGACCTTGCTTTAAGGATTGAACAACCTGCTTTTCTTACAAACAAAAGTTCCATTAAGGAAAAACAGGACTTTGAGAAGTAGGAACGTTCAAATCGTATGAGTCTTATGCTCACGTGGAATTCCAGAGACCTTTAGGGGCAATGTGTCTGAGAAGGTTACTATAGCCATTGAGTTTCTTAAAGAAATTAAAAACATTTTGTAAAAAACAATAAGGCTTCTAGCTGTTTCTTTTGTGATAAACTTGGATATATGAAGAAGGAATGCACTATGTATCACACTGGGCGTGTAAAAAGGTCCATTTCTTAATTTTGTTTATTCTGAGGTTCATTTTGCTTCAGTGTCAATAAACACTTAGTGGCTAGATTTGGGTGCTACTACTCATATAAGTGTGTCAATGTAGAGTTGCCTGAGTTGCCAAAAGCCAAATGATGCTGAAAGATTCATCTATATGGGTGATGGCAAATCAGTTGTAGTTGAAGCAATAGGGACTTTAAGATTATTATTGAAGATAAAATATTATTTGGATTTAAAATAGACATATGTAGTATTATCTTTTAGACAAAATTTGGTTTCTATTTTTATATTGGAAAATTTTGGTTACTCTTGTTCATTTTAAAATAATAACTTTAGTCGTTTTCTAAATTTAAATATTGTGGGTATGGGTTCCTTGTCTTTTTATGATAATTAGTATTTACTTGATACTATTGCATCTTTTAATGAAACTTTAAGTAGTACAAAAGAAAATTAACTAATGGGAATTCTACTTTACTCTGGCATAGGCATTTAGAACACATTTCTAAACAAAGAATTGAACGATTTATGTCAGATGAAATTCTTGATTCTCTTAATTTATTAGATTTGAGTGCATTAAGGGAAAACAAATAAATATAAGGAGATTAAGTGTCAATAGATCTTCAAGCGCCTTAGAACTAATACATATTGACATTTGTGGGCCATTTCCTACAGCTTTTTGCAGCAATATTTTATTATGTTCATAGATAATTATTCTCGTTATGGTTACCATTATCTTATTCATGAGAAGTCTAAAGCATTAGACGTGTTTAAGGCATATAAAGCTAAAGTTAAGAACCAACTTGACAAAGCTATTAAGGTTATAAAATCTGATCATGGTGGTCAATACAATGGTAGATATGATGGATTAGGTGTACAACGTCCATGAACATTTGCCAAATTCTTAGAAGAGTGCAGAATTATCCCACAATAACAGTGTCAGGTACTCTTAGCATGAATGGTATTGCTGAGAGATGAAACCAAATATTGAAAGAGATGGTAAGAAGTATAATTGCTCATACTACTTTACCTGATTCACTCTGGGTGAGGCATTAAAGACAATAGCTTATCATCTTAATAGAGTACCGACAAAGGCAACAATTAAGACCCCTTATGAATTATGGCCTCAAAAAACCCCATATTAAGTATTTACGCATTTGGGGTTGTCCAGCTGAGGCAAGGCCTTATAGGCCAAATGAAAAAACTGGATTGAAGAATAGTTAGTAATTAGTTTGTTGGATATTCTGAACAGTTTAGAGGATATAAGTTTTATGATCCACACAACAAAGTCATTCTTTGAGAAGGGAAATGTCCATTTCTTTGAAGATGTTGAGTTTGGAGAGGGAAATGAAATTAGAGACTTTGTCTTTGAAGAAGAATTTGTTTCTCTTCCCATGATTATTCTTCATAATAATCAAGATCATATTCTTGATGTTGTTCAAGAAACAGTACTAGACTTACAAGACAATATTGAAAATCTCCCTAATCACAATCATCAAGTTATACCTAAAGAGCAAACTGAACATCCTCAAGAGCAAATGACATTGAGGAGATCCATAAGAGAAAGGAGAAATGCAATTTCATATAATTATTTCATCTTTTTTCAAGAACATCAGGATAACATTTGAATTATGAAAGATGATCTAATCAATTTTCATCGGGCCATGAAAGAGTTCTAATTCTGAAAAGTAGATTAATACCATGAATGAAGAGATGAATTCTATGGAAGATTATGACGTTTGAGATCTTGTTCCATTGCCTAAAGGTACGAAACCTATTGATTGTAAATAGATATTTAAACCAAAAAGGATTCGAAAGGTAATGTAGAGAGATATAAGGCTCGTTTTGTTGCAAAAGGTTTTACTAAAAAGAAGGCATCATTATAATGAGACTTTCTCTACAGTTTCATCAAAGGACTCATTTAGAATAATTATGACATTAGTGACACATTTTGATCTTGAGTTACATCAGAAGGATGTAAAAATTGTGTTTGTATAATGGTGATATTGATGAAACAATTTATATGATGCAACTAGAAAACTTTATATCGGAAGATTCAAAGAATATGGTTTGCAAATTAAAGAAATCCATCTATGGACTTAAGGATGCTTCTCATCAATGGTATCACCAAATTTTATCAAGTTATTATCTCGTTCGGTTTTGAGATGAATGTGATTGATGATTGTATATACCATAAGTTTAGTGAGAGTAAAAATATTTTTCTGGTTTTATATGTTAATGATATATTGTTTGCCAGTAATGATATAGGTTTTATGCATGACACCAAGAGATTTTTATCAAAGAAATTTAAAATAAAAAGATGTAGAAAATGCATCTTTTTTATTAGAAATTCATATACATCGGGATCACTTTCGATGTATACTCGGATTATCACAAAATACCTATATAGAAAAAAGTGCTTAAGAGATTTGGCATGCAAGGTTGTCAACCAAGAGATACCCATGTTTCTAAAGGAGATAAATTTAGTCTTAATCAATACTATAAAAATGACACAAAAGGAAAGGAAATACAAAGATTCTCTATGCTTCAACAGTGGGAAGTTTTATATATGCTCAAGAAATATGTACCCATCCAGATATTGCGTATATTATTGAAATATTGGGTAGATATTTAAGTAATCTGGGATTGGACTATTGGAAAGTAGCCAATAAAGTCATGAGGTATCTTCAGAGAACAAAATATTATATGCTTACATATCGAAGTTAGATCAACTTGAGATCTTGGGTATTCTGATTCAGATTTTCCTGAATGTCAGGATAGTCGTCGATCCACTTCTAGTTATGTCTACCTGCTTGCTGAAGGAGCTATTTCTTGGAGGAGTGCTAAGCAGACAATCATGACTTCTTCCACCATGGCAATTGAATTCATAGCTTGTTATGAGACATCCAATCATAGAATATGGTTGCAAAATTTTGGCACGAGGTTATGCATTGTTGATAATATTGAAAGACTATTTAAGTTATTTTGTGACAATCAACTGCAGTATTATATTCAAATAACAATAGGAGCTCATCTAAGTCAAAACATATGGAGATCAAGTTCCTGGCATATGAAAGAAGAGTTTGGAGTGGTAAAGTTTCTATAGAGCATATTGGACAAATTCCATGCTTGCAAATCCGCTTACTAAAAGTTTATCATCAAATGTCTTTCATAAGTATGCTGCTCATATGGGTGTAGTATCATTTGATGATATACTACTTTAGTGGGAGTTTGTTTTGTTACAGTATTTGGTTTATGTTTCACTCTATTTTGGTGATCTTATAAAGTTGGACTAGTTGAAAATAGGCATGTTTGAATTAAATTACATGTGATTTTCATGCCATATTCATACTTAATCTATGTCATTTAATTATGTTGATGTATGTGACTATGGATGGGTTTATTTACGATAAACATAACGAAAATTGCCTTGATCCTATATTAACATTAATTAATAGAGGGGATTGTTATTTTGGAGTTCATAAGGTTATATATAATTATCTTTTTGTATATAGTTCAAGTGGGAGATTATTAGATGTTGGACATAAATATATACATGAATCTAGAATTATATCACATGCTGTTATTTAAATTTGGTTTAAATTCAATTGATCTATTAAAGTTAAGGTTTATGGGTAATTAATAGAAGTATGGGTTCAATGTGTAGATCATGGTTGCATAAATCGGAATCGGAATCGGAATCGGTTTTCCAGTGAATCGGAATCGGAATCGGAATCGGTCTGAATCGGCCAGGAATCGGTTCAGTTGAATCGGTCCAAATTAATTTAATCAGTTATATATAATAATTTGACAATTTATAATATAAATATATTAAAATTAAGTATTGATGTTATTTTGATATTATTCTGTGTATTATAGTTTTTGATATTTTTAAATATTTTTTAAGATTTTTTTAAATTATTTCGAATTAATTATTATTTTTGACTCGAGTTAGACTCGAGTCAACTTTTAATTACAAGAATGCCACCGTGCGATTTTTACCCCCCGCCGCCACCGGCGGCCCGGTCGGCGGCGAGTCTCGCGGCGGCGATGTCGGAGGATGTCGGCAGCCCGGTCGATGTCGGCAGCCCGGCCGGACGAACCGTCGGCGGCCCGGAGCCGGCGGCGGAGTCGGCGGCGATTCGTGCGTGCCCGATTCGGTCCGGCCACGGGTGGGCGGCGACGTTGCGAGGTCGGCGGCGAGGTCGGCAGCCCGGTCGGCGGCGAGCGCGGAGTCGGGGCCGCACGGCGGAGGCGGAAACCGGGCGGCGGCGGGCGGACGAGCGGCGGCGGTGTCGAGGGAGCGGGTTTGATTTTAGGTTTTAAAATCCAAATTACCATTTTACCCATGCTTAAATAATTTAATAAAAATCATACCTAGGGTATTTTGGTAATTTCCTAAAAAAACCGATTCCGATTTAAATCGGCCGATTCCGATTCCGATTTAAATCGGTCGGAATCGGCCGAACTCGGCCGATTCCGGGGCCGATTCGGGGCCGCCCGATTCGGCCCCGAAATCGGATCGGCGCGACGCCGATCCGATTTAAATCGGCCGATTCCGCACGGAATCGGCCGATTTACACAGCCGGGGTGTAGATATCATTTTTGTAATTTCTTTTTTATGATGGGTTAAATTGAAATTATGAAAACTAAAGCTATAAATATGGGGTTATGGTCCCCAAATTCATATGTAGTTTTTCGTTTTGACATCCCATCATCCAGAAACTTTGGACTTAAAAACTAGTATTGAATTTGAAAGATCAAAATCCTAAAGAAGAAAAAAATTAATTTTCTTTTATAGATTCATGTACGCTTCCGCTATTTAATTTTATTTCTTGATGATTAAATCTGAAAAAGATTAATGTTTTATAGTGATGGTTTTATCATTTGTATAATTTGGTTAAAGTTAAAATTTATTATAAGGATATTAAAGAAAGTTTTGTTTTACATAACACATACATCATGCTTTAATTGACAAACAAAAAAAACAAAAATTGAAATAGAAAAAGGCAGCGATTGATGCAAGAACTCACCAAGACTATCACCGATTTTGAACGGATGGATTTTGCCCATTTGTTAAGGAGTTGGCTTCAAGAAGAAGGGTCTTTCCATGCACCATCCTTGCCTCCAACCAGGTGATCCTTGGCACTCGGCTAAGGCAAAGAGAAGAGAGACAAGAAAGGCGACGGTGGTGGAGGAGATAGAAGCCATTAATGGAGGAGGGAAAGGAAGAATGTGAGAGGAGGAGAAGCAGGGGAAGGTGATTTAAATAGTTGGGATGTGAGGCCACGTGTTGGGAAAGAGGCTCGGCGACTAGGTTCGGAGGGTGGCTCCGATGACCGGTTCGAAGAGTGGTCTTCACGCTTCAATGCAACCGTCAAATATGGGTATGGCAAAATAAGCATTTTCCAACACTAGACTGCAAATTAAAAAAAATTGCAAAAATTGACCCTTTTATGGTCTGGCCTACACCTATCATGGTGCATTGTAATTAAGCTAACCTTAAGAGAAAAAATACTCGCAGATTGAGTCTATCTTCTGGGCAACAAGGTTTTAATTCAAGGCTTCAGAGTTAATCAAGACTTACACAACAAATACATACAACTATAATTTCAACCATTTTTTTATTGGGTAAGATGTCAAAATAGATTGAAAGAAGCATAACACAAATAGCAAGATAGCCTCATGTTTGGGGTAAACATCAACTTATCAATCTCAAGCAATGTTCATTGCATACACTTATATAATAATACTACATAAGAATTATATTAGAACCATACATCATAACTAGCCTCATTATAAAGAAGATTTAGATAAACACATTTATAAAAAACTACATTAAATATACAAACTAACATTTTAATAGTAATGTTCTAAGATTAAGATTTTCCTTTGCGACAATCTCCAATTTTTCTTGCAATTCCATTGACGCTAAGTGACATTTCCTATCCAGTTTCAAATCTTCTATTGCTTCTTTGTATCTACTTGTTACTCTTATTTTTGCTTGAGTTGATCTCAAAAGTATCCTCAATTTTTGTGGAGAGGAAATATTGATGTTAATGGTTTCCCAAAGTTAAGCTAAATGCGGATTTACAAGTCCTTATCTGAAGATGATTTTGATATCTGAGATATTTTTGAGGTTAATAAAGTTGGACTAACGAAATTATTTTTACAAGTATTAACAAATAAAAATAATTTATGGGTGAAGTGGATTCATGAAATTTATTTATAAAGTAGATTTATGTGCACACAAATTTTGGGTCTGACACATGAAACAACATATTTTTTTAAAAGAAAAAATAACCTATGGTTGTTTATATAAAATTAGCAATGGCATGAACACGTTCACTTGGCATGACCATTACCCCCTCATCCAAAGATTAGATCATCAAACAATTGTAAATTTTAGGAAAAACACCTCCCAAAATATATCTAAATCCATCATTCATGATTTTTGGTCCTCACCTTTGACACTATAAGCACAAAATAAGTTCTAAACCTTTTAAAAGAGAATACTTATTTCTTATCTCATGCTAATAATAGCATAGGTTGGTTATATTGTACAAAGAAAATTTTCTTTTAAGAGTTATTGAAACTTCTTAAGACTTCTTTTTCTAAGAATGTTATGACACCCTCTTATTTAATTTAAACGTCGAACAAACTGGCATGAATTCATTGTTTGGTTGCTTATGTCATATGAGATCTAACTCTAGATAATTTTCAAAAGAAAGGACTTCATCTCGCTGACAGGTGCTCTTTTGTGAAGCTTGCCTGAAAGGTACAAATAATTTATTCTTTGAATGCTCTTATAGTAAACAAGTTTAAAAGCTAGTCCTTAAAAATATCACATACTCAATTAAGTCAACTCTTTGATGAAGAGAAAATTTGGCTACTTACCTTCTGTTTACAAAATAAGCATGCAAATCTCCTCACTGAAACCCCTTTTACTGCTTCCATCTTTTTCATTTACTACGAACGAAATAAAAAGTATTTGAAAATCTCAAAGTGCACCATAGTTCGTTGGCTATATCTATTATATTTCAAGTGAAACTTACTTCTAAAATCCTAAACTACAAAAAAAAAATTAATTATTTAGACTTTTAGATGTAACTTTGCGAACACTCTTTTAAACCCTTTTCCCTTTTATATTTCTTTACCCCTTTGAGGGTATTTGAAATAAAATTTTACTTTATAAAAAAATATCCTTAATCTTGCTCTCTTTATTGTCTATCGACACCCCCTGTGTTATTATAAAGTGAATTTATATGGCATAAGAAGCACTCAAAAGAGGCATTCAAATATTCTCGGCAATTTTGACATGCAGATCATATGATCTTACCTACAAAACCAATACGTCATTATTAGATGAAAAGACAAAGATATTGCGTAATTGCATACTACAACAAATGATAGAACAAACTTGTCTACTTCAAATATAAAGGATTGATCAGTAAAATGGAAAGCATTTAGGATTATACTAGACCAAACATAGAACATTTTAAAAACTCTTCAAAATGAATGTTTGTACATATTTATCCGGAAAATATTTATATTTATCCGATCACATGTATAATTTTTGAAATTTAAACTTATTCATTCACGTGATAAACTCTCGAGAATTGGTCTATGTTGTTCTAAATTGCTAGAGGAGATTACGAGAGAACTAGTCTGTGCTGTTCTAAAATGAAAGGAGGGAATTTATACAAAAAGTTAGGACAGCTATGTTCCCCGCCCCAAATGGTGGAACTGAGAAATTCTTTGAATGCCTATATAAACATACACAGTGGAAGATTGAAGTGGGGGCTCCTACGATAAAGAAAAAGCATTTACAGAGAAAATAAGAAAAAGAAGAAAGAGCAAGGAAAAAGCCCCTTGCCGGAGAGATCTCCTGTGACCCCACCCTTGTCTCACCAACCCGTACGTGGCTTGAAAAAAAAGTAAGGGATGGAGAAAATTGCCTTTCCCCGTCATGCATGACTATGACGTCTCCACCCATGAATCCCGATTGCTGCACCCTGCCAACATTGCCGTAAAGCCTTGCTGTTGTTGTTGCCGCGAAGCCTCGTTGCCATAGCCGTCGTGGATGGCTGGAGTTCACTGCTGCTACTAGGATCGCCACATCCCCGGAGTCCAGCCCCATTGCTATTGTGCAGCCTCTCTGAAATCCTTATCGAGCCAAGAATTCCAAAAGAATTGTTGCCGTTGCACGACCGCCATAGAAACAGTGGAGAAGCGAAGAGTTGTTGTCATCCAGACTTGCCTTGGAGCGTTGTGCCTAGTCGCCCGCCTATTGGGGAGCTTTTGAGGAGTTTACTGTCAGCCTAGTTGCTCCAAGTTGTTGCCTTTGACAAGCCTCACTGAAGCATAGCCGTGGAAAGTTGCCCAGAGGTTTGGAGTTTTCCCCTGTTGCCACTTTGTCGAACGCTTCACATCATCGTGGAGCCCTACCTCATTGAGAAGGAGGTCTGCTATTATCCACCAAGGAAAGGCTCTCCTGCCAAAGTCGTTGCCGACGCCTGAAGGTCACAGCCTTGTTGCATCGGATCTACCTGAAAGGGAAGTTTTCTCTTTTGCAGGTAAATACAGGGGACGTATTAGTAGGAATTCTTGCTGCTATCCATCATTGCTTGCCGGCAGCCCATCACCATCTCCACTCGCCAAGGGAAGGAGGAGTTTTCCAGTACCCAACCGAGAAAAGTGCCCAGGTCACCATGCCCCTGCCTCGCCGGAGTCGGAGAAGATGTTGCCTAGAGCAAGGAGAATAGTAGAGAAAACAGACATCTTTCGGAGAGTGCTCCGGTTGACCAGTATTGTCTTCATTCATACACTCGCCAAGTCTAATTTTCGTCACGCCGGCTATCATCCCTGACTGAGTTCTATTGTCGAAGACTCCTGCCATCGCTAGAATTCTACCAGCAAGCTGCCGATTGGAAACGTCAGAGAACAGAGCATTGAAGTGCAAAAAAGTGTCTAACTTTCCGGCATCCGACCGACCGACTGGAGCCACTGATGACTGTCGGACCACTGCCAATACCTTCACCATTTTGAGATCTACAGTTCTAGGCAATTGTCGCTGCCATCTGACACTAGAAAATCTACCACCGAGCCCCTAAAAGCACCGCTGCGTCACGCTGTAGCTGGGCCATCATGCCCGTCACTTCTGCCGCATTTGCAAGTTCGGCAGATCCGTGACCGGCCATTTACCCGTAGTCCCGTGAACAGATCTAGACCGTGATCGTGTCCGTGACCCGTCTGCCACCCGGATTTGAGTTGGCGTGCCGTGCACCACCAGCAGACTGGTGTATGGAGAAAGAAAAGATAGCCTGTGCACGCCACATGGCCTTCGTGACCTCGGATCAAGGCGAAATTTGGTTTCTCACTATATTTGGACGCTCCAAACATAGTGATAGGGTTATTTTAAAGATTTAAAGAGCAGAAAAATACAAACCATACCATTGGGGTCAAAGATCTCAAGCGAATTGATTTAAAGGCGGCAAAAATTTACTGTTTTGTGTAACTTGTAAAAATCAAAGGAAAAATAGTGGATTGTGAGTACTAATCTCACTGTGGACTGACTTAGGAATTCAAGTTGAACCCTAAGGAACCACGTAAAAAAATTTCCTGCACGTCATTTTGCTATTTTTATTTACATTGCACTATCTTTTTGAGCAGCAAGGGCACCTTGATCCCACCGAACTTTCAAATTGGAATCACACAAGAACTAATTCAAGGGGCGGGCAATCCCACGCCCGAACAATGAGAAAGTGGCATTGGAAGGCATGCATTAAAAAAGAGAGTAGGACATTAGGTCATGTTAGGATCAAGAGAGCAAGATGGCCCTTGATCTTTACACATCACATTCTTTTTGCAAGTAATGTTGTCCTGGGTGATTTGAAAGAAACAATTATGTTCTATTTGGGGTAAAGATATTTTTTAGTCTTGTAGGCTATGAAACAAAAAATTGAACAATTTTTTTATAGATTTGAATTAAACGAAAAAAGAAATGCAATCACAAGTTTTATGTCACCTCAAGTCGGGAGACAAGTGAATGATGCTTGCAATGATTTGTGGTTATGAGAGCATGCGCTAAGAAAGAAGTTGACTCACTCATTTTGATGTTTACTGTTCTCCATATTTTCAATAATTTTCATCAGGCGAGCAACCTCCATAGACTTCTCCAAACTGCGGGTCAAGTAAAACAACAAGACAATCAGAGACAATGATATATATTCCAATGAGTTTTCTCCTTTCCCATCCACATGATCCCAAATAATTGGGGCTGGGGTTTCACATAGCAACTACTCATTTCTGTTGCAACGATATAATTAGCATAATCCAATATAGTAATTAAATGCAAGTTATGGTTGGTGCCCATTATCAAGATGTTTAAAAATTGTCTATATTATCGACCAAACTCCAATGAAAATAGAAAATCTATAAATAAGAGTTGCTCTCAATTAAATTGATACAGTAAAATCACAGATGCAGCACAAACTTTTTGCGTTTGTTTAGCGACTTATTGAGAGTTTGTTTTGTACTAGTTAAGAGTAATTTTTGGGGCTTGTTTTGTTGCTCAGTTGCCTAGGTTTTGTTTGTTTCTTAGTAAGAGGAGTTTCTGATGCAAGTCTGAAATAAATAACTAGAGTATAGATGTAGCTAGCACCTTCGTCTAGGTTTACCTTGATCTTTAACGAAGAAGAACAAGAAACAAAGGATATACGATTTAAACCACGCAACAACAAACAGTAATAAACTGGAAGAAAACTTTTATTCCAATCATAAAACTGTTTACAGACTAAATTGACTACATATATATATGTAAAGTATAAGATGCCTATCTAGGAAAGACTCACAATACACTAAGACTCCTAGTGCAAATAGAAACACTAACTACTAACACAAATAAAACATATAATCCGGAAATATACAAGTCCTAACTGTTGGATTTTGGACGTATATATACAAGCATATAATTGTAGGTCGGGGGTCCCCTGCCACCACCGCCCCCCTCCCCCAGCCTTCTTGCCCCTACTGTTGCACGCCCCCCCCCCCAACCTACCCCGCCCGGCCTTCCTACCCCCTTTGTGCCGCCCCTCCCATTTTGCCGCGCCGACGATGACATTGGTCGGTGGTGCCGATGGTTGCCAGTGGCAATGTTGCAGGTAATCGGGTGGCGCAACAAAGAAAACAGAGGAGAAGAAATGGGCTGGGGTAGTTTCATAATAAAACTTTAACTCGTTCCCTATTCGAGTCATTATTACGAAACATCCCAAAAAATATTAAAAAATACAGTAAAATACCATAAAATAAAATAATCGAGTTTTAATCGATTATTTTATTTTATGGTATTTTATTCTATGTTTTTATATTTTTTGAGATGTATTTTGTAATATTGACTCGAGTGAAAAAGGAAATTGACAAGGGTAGTTTCATAATAAAAACTTGACTCACTCTTGACTCAAGTCAATATTACGAAATACATCTTTAAAAATATTAAAAAATACAGTAAAATACTATAAAATAAAATAAACGAGTTCTACTATAAAATAAAATAATCGAGTTCTAATGGATTATTTTATTTTATGGTATTTTACTTTATTTTTTTATAATATTGACAGTCAATATTATAAAATACATCTCAAAAATTGTGAAACAAAAAAAATTGACTCGAGTCAAGTAAATAAAAAATGGACTTGGTATTGATTCGAGTCAAGTCAATAAAAAATTAACTCAGTATCGACTCGAGTCAAGTCAATAAACAATTGACTCAGTATCAACTTGAGTCGAGTCAATAAAAAATTGATTCATTATCGACTTGAGTCAAGTCAATAAAAAATTAACTCGGTCCTGACTTGAGTCAATTAAAACTTGACTCAGTCCTGACTCGAGTCAATTAAAACTTGACTTGGTCTCAACTCAAGTTAATATTCTGAAATCATGCGTCCTAACTCGGTAAACAGTTGAAAAATTAATTTTGTGATCAACTTTAGACTTAAAAAAATGGGAGACTCTTATATATTCTGATAACATTTAAAATATGTTGATGAAATCAGCAACACATCAGAATTAAAACACACGAGAGCCATCTTATTTAACTTTCTTCCACATGACGGATAAAAGTACAAACTTACAAGTTACAAATTTGTCAAGTTTGATTACAATCAACAACAATTCATGGAAACAAGTTACAAATCACTAACATTACACAGTCCTTCTAGATTTGGAGCTATCATAATCGTTCTGCATCACTACTATCAGATCCACCATCATCGCGCCGACGCCCCTGAGTAGACGCCACGACTCCACTTTCAGATGGAACATTTTGTTGCTTACATATTTAAAAACAAAATATGGCAAATAATCACATAAATTATATATAACAAAGATAAAAATAAGGGTTGCGGTAGGCAACATTACCGATGTGCTACATTTGCAGGGCAAGTGAGCTTATCATGCCCAACTCCCCATTTATTGCAACCATGGCATAGCCTATCTTTTACCATATGGTCCATTGCAAATTCTTTATCACTCTTCTATCTTTTACCACTTCCTTTTGTCTTTGATTGTGCCGGTGGATGTACTTGTATTCCATGCTAGACTTGTATTCCATGATGGACTTGTATTCCATGATGTGGATCATCTACCACATCTTCTACCAATTTTTCTATCTCTAAAAGTTTTTGCCTGGTGAGGTCAAATTTCTCAGATGATGAATATGCATTTTTGTCCAATCAATTAAATATATAGTGCAACTCTCCCTAACTGGAGAATAAAGTTTTGTTGCAATCACCATGAAGTTCCACTCCATCACCATCAAAAACAACTTCCTTTGCTATTTAAAGTGTCCATCACTTCACGATATAGAGTTCAGGAAAAATATCCCCCTCATTCAATCTCAATACATACAGTAAATACCCACATGGAATACTTTCACTTTCCAAAAGTTGACAACTACATGTGCATCTAATGTCAACCCAGTTGTAAGTAACACGTGCTACCAACTCTTTATCATTTCTACACTATGTTACATCATACTATTCAACATTCTCCTCATCTAATTTCTTACGAGATAAGCAACAAACCAAACTGGATTTTAATTCTTCTTGAAACTTAGAAAACATTTTTCGAGTATAAACCTTTGCCATCTTACATTCCAGATTGAATGGAGTGACCAATTTGGGGTTTTGATGTATGTTTTGAAAAGATTATTTTGCCTTGTTCAATATATGTCTTTTGATTGCTCTCTCAAATCTATGTATAAACTCAATAAGACTATTTTTTTGTTCACATACCTTGAGTAAAATGAGTTTTGAGATTCAATTCGTTGCGAACTTCTTATATTAGCCAAAAATATACCTTTATTACACACAGGCACCCACGCATGATGAATTGCATATATAGATTTTAACCGCTCATTTTCCTCCAAGCAATTGTCTTTCATTATTACACTCCATTGTGATTCAAATTCTTCTTTGTTTTCGGCATCATAGATTAAACTATGGAATGGTTCATAAAACTCCCTTCTGTGAGCAATTGCACATAATTTTTCACTCTCCTTAAGGATATACCAAATGCAAAAACGATGATATGTTGAAAGAAATGTCAATTTAATTACTTTATCCATTGCAGGATCATGATCAATCACAATTGCCCCTCGATGCCTTCCGTCCATGCATTTCAAAAATGTTTCAAACAACTACACGAACAACTCAGTCTTTCTCATTACACAAAAAAATACATCTAAATGTAATTGTTTTCCTATGATGGTTTACTTCAGTGAATGGTGCAAAAACAAGTGCATATGTATTTGTATCATATGTTGTATCAAAAATCATCACATATGAGAAAAATTGATAATTTTTTCTTGCAATTCCATCCACCCAAAAACATTGCTTCAATCTACCCTCATCATCTACTTCATACGAATTAAAAAATGAGTCATTCATTTCCTTGAAATGTTCAAATAATAATTAAGCATCTATTTCCTTTATCTCTTCTTTACTTTTTGTCTAGGCATTTTTAATATTTTTCTCTGTACAACCAATATTTTCAGCCACCCCTGCTTCAATTTCTAGCACACACATTCATTGAGAAGTTTTTATGTTAGCCACTCCAAAGGTGTCAATCAAATTTTGGTGCACACTTGTAACATGCTTATGTGACCTAAGAAATTGAGTTTTTGATGGTGTCAGGAGTGCATGACTATGTCCTTGAAAATGCATGACCTTCCATGTGCCCTCTATATTTTTAGTTACCGTAATGCGTGTATGACAATCTTCTCTAATTATAGGATGACTCCTCTTTTTTCCTTTGTGGGGTATTTCACTTTGTACCTCATCTTTTTTTCATATGTCCTTCTTTAGAACACACAAATACTTAAGATCATAACTCTTTTGTTCCCTCATGATAATTTGTACTATGTTTACATACACCAAATCTAGCCATTTTGAATGACAACTGTAGAAGTTGAGTGCAACATCTAAATAATCAAATTTCATTCCAACCTTCGGTTTAAATTCATCTTCTACACTAGGATAGACTGTTGTAATATGTTGGCCTAATTCTTCATCATCATATCTGTTATCTTCAAGATTGTCCATTCTTAAAAAATACAAAATTTATAAAAACTAAGATCATTTTCACCTAAAATAGTCTCACTAAATAGAATTTAATTTAGTCAAAGTACTTTCAAAGGCTTAACTCTTACCTGAATGCTCGTGTAACACCCCGTTTCGGCTCACCCGTGAACCGACCTGGAAATGTCACAGGCGACCGAACCGTTCACTAATCTACTGGGTTCGGTTAAGCCGGCCCGGATCTGCCCTTGGTGTCTCAAGATGAAGATGCAAGCATGAAATGCATGGATGGGATGCGTGGGTTCTAACGTAGTCCTACATGTATGCTATGATGTGCAAGCAAAACAAAACCATGCAACAACAAGAAATTTTTAATTGAAAATTATCTACAACAAGGGTATATAAATATTTTATCAAAATACGATAAAACATGATAATCTACCGTAGCATGTATCATTATCTCTTTTGTTTCAATTGAACCGAGCCTGAACTCCAAACTCACTACTCATTCACATTTATCCATTCATTTCATATCAAGCAATTTATCTAAACAAACACATCAAAATTATCATTCACGTAGCAATAACACACCGTCATTATACGTTACACGCGGCAGGTACATGTGTGCGCGGTTCAGTGCTGCTCCTCCTCAATCCCAACAGCTTTCATCGCTCGCATTCCTCACCTACATATATATAGAAAAACCGTCAGTAACGAGTGTTACCAGCCCAGAAAATAACTAATATCAATCTGGCACAGGAGAGCAAACTCTCCTGTTGAATGAAAACCATATACTTCCTCAAGAACTCTCATCAGGGCACATACGGGAGCCGTCGCCCTCGGGTCGATAGCATCCCCCTATCTTTCACATTCTCATACCTCGGCCATTTCTCTATCGCTTCTCGCATCAAATCTCATTCCTTTCCGCCCTCTGCACCTTCCATATTACTCCTGGCCTTGAGCATGAAGGCCAAGTACTCTCAGCAGTCGCCTTCAGTATCCTTTGAAACCACAAGTCTAGACATGCGTTGCAATGCAGTACCCGTGAACCTCCACACTTCTCCGGGTTTGAGGAACTCAAAGGTGGAGTTGTCAGGATCCCTCGGGAATGAAACAACCCGCACACCATTCCAGAGCCCACTATCGACACACACGTGCCCGCTCGCGTAGCATGGTAGTCGGATTTCCCTCATTCAATCTCTCACTGAAAACTCGAAAACTATACATATATATAGGGCTAGGTTGGGATTTATACAATAGGCCCGAAGGCATCGTGAGCTGGATCTGGAGTTCAAAAACAAACTCGAGGGATCTCATCCTCGAAGGTTATTAATCCGAAAAATCGTTGGCTAAATGGCTCGAGTTAAGTGGGATCCGATAAAACGACACTTAACTCATCCTGCACATGATAAATCAAATACACAATAGAGTAGCGTAAACACAAAGAACGAGTCCTAAACGGACCTGGTAGAAGCTCCAAATGGGTCCACGCACCTAGGCGGCGAGCTCCTACACCGTACCTACACAATCAAGCTAAAAACTAACGCCCGCATGATGAATCACACATCCTATAGCATGCACACACAATCAACACAATCACGCATCAATCAACACACATCAACCTATATCAATTCTAGCAAGTCTACTTAGGCTACTTTGCATTAGATCATGATCATTACCTAGTTACCCTAATTAGTTTCTTAGCCTCCATTTTTAACACCACTCAATCAAACAAATTTCACAATTTATCCTTAATCAAATCTACATTTATATATATTATTATAACACACAATTCACCAATCCTAGCATGCAATTCTAATAATCAATACTTTCAAATAATTAAGTTAAAATAAATTATACCTCGCGTCGTCGAAAATTGGCGACGGCTAGGGTTTCCGTTTCGTGGCTCAAAACTCGAATTCGGCACCTAGCGGCGTCCGAAGTCCGATCAGATTGGACCGGGTGCGTTCGGCGGATGATCCGGTGAATTTCCCACGAATCCAATTTTTCGGCGGTTCCGGCGGTTTTCCGGCGAGTGTTGGCAGTTTTTCGGCGGTTTTCCGGCGATGATTCGGGACGGGGCAATCAGGGGGTCTATCGGCACCAGCTCGACGAGCTTGGTCCAATGGTGGTGTCAAACAAAGCAGCCGGGGCGGCGATGGCCGTCGGCGGCGGCGTCGAAAATGGGTGGCGGCGGCGGCGTGCTCCGATCGGGGCTGCGGCCAGCCTCGACGGCGGTCGGGATGATGGGGGAAACGTCGGCGACGGCGAGAGGGTGGTCGTCGGGGTCACAGCGGCGGCGGAGCGGCCCAGACGGCGGCGAATCGACGAGGGAGCGCGTCGCGGCTTGTGGGGCGATTCTGGCGTCGTGGCGGCGAGACGGTGGCCGGGGTGGGTCGTGGCGGCATGGCGACTGCACGGTGGGGCGGGGCGGCGTTGATCGGCGGCTGTACGACGTCGAGCGGTGGCGGCGACGAGCATAAGGGGCAGTGGCGGCTAGGGTTTTGGAAGGGGGAAGTGTCGGGAATGGAGAAAATATACTCTAGTGGCAGTTTTGTAATTAAGTATTGACTCGATTCCTACTCGAGTCAAAATAATAACTAGTTCGTAATAAATTCTAAAAAATCTAGAAAAATATGAAAAATTCCATAAAATAAAACAAACACAACAACATCTAAATGGCAAGCTCTATAACTAATAACCCACCCGAATATAATCCAACGCGTCCTAACGCGTTATTCGGCCTAAAACTATTTCTACGATCAAACATATAAAAAGAAAAAAATACTGCATACTTTCATATATTCTGATAACTCATTTCTCACCATCTTCTCGACGTTATCATCATGTATTCAGGTACACCTGACTCTCATCGCTCATAACTCACGGCTAGCCTCGACTCAGCACGCGGTTCATGAAACTGACTTGACTCGAACCAACGGTCGAACCGACTGGTTTGGTAACGTAAAACCTTGACTCAAGTCATGGGTTTTATAGCTTGTCTTCGGCTGGATTTGTTCTTGGCTGACAAATGCAAATCTGGCCTCCTCAACTACACTCAAAAATATTTTTGACCTGAAAATATATTTTTACACCGATAGAAACTTAGGAGAAATCAGGGGTTAGAAGAAGCTACATGGGAGACTGAACAAGAAATGGTAAGGAAATACCCTAGCCTATTTGTGGCATAGGAGTTTTATAATTGTAGCGGCATGAACTGATCCCAAAGAAATAAATAAAGTTAATCATAATTGTTCTATTGCTTGTTATGATATTTCGGGGATGAAATATTTCCAAGTTGGGGAGATTGTAAAGACCGTGGAAAAAAATTTTTTTTAATATATTCGACTCGGGCAGGGAAGGATCGAACGTTAGAGAATTAATATTAATTATATTATATTCTCTACCCGGTTAAGTCTACCCGGTTAAATATTTTATTCTTTACCCGGTTACCCGGTTAAAGGAATTAAATACGGGTGTTGGTGTGTTTCCACAAACCCTAGCCGTCATTTCATTTATAAAGGACGTCCTCCACCCTAGCCTTCATTTGCATTCTCTTCTCCTCTTCCTTGCCGGCGTGTCTTCTTCCTTGCTTAGGTATTCTTCCTATCTCCCTCTTCTTAATTTTCTTGCATGCATATTTTAATTTGATAATAAGCTTTATAATCGTGAGGATTAAAAGTTTAAAATCAATAAGAAAACAAATATAATTTTACACCGGAGAAACTAAAATTGCCGACGAGTTTCCCCTGTTCGGCGAGATGGGCAAGCACGGGCAAGCCTCGTCGGGAATCAGTGGCGACGACCGTTCCGACGTCGGAAGATGATCCAACTCTCTTCGTCGATCAGTATAGGGTTGATCTCACGGTTGTGGATGCCGGCCTGGGGTGGTGAATAGACAAAAACAGGGGACGGCGGCGAAAACAGGGGCGACGGCGGTGGGTGAAGAAATCCGGCCGTCCTGGGTGGAGACGGGTCCCAATATGGCCGGGGAAGGTAGATAGGTGGTCGAGGGTGACGAGGCGACCACCCAATTGAGGCGGCGACGCTCGCCGGCGGTGGAATCGCCGACGCGAGCGCGCCGCTAGGAAGGCGATGCGGGCGTCGCCGCGGCTGGAAGAAGGCCGGAGTTGGCCGGGGCGACACCGCAACGGCATGGCAGGGCTGGTCGGCGACGATTGACGGCGGCGGCGGCGGCTGGAGCGCGCCTGGAGTCGAGAACAGAGCATGCCGGAGAAGAAGAAGAAGAAGAAGGGCGGTGGCAATTCTGTAAATACTGGTTGACTCGATACCGACTCGAGTTAAAAATAATACAAACTCGTAATAAATCTTTAAAAATAATTATTTTAATGGGTTATAGGGTAAAGTTACTAAACTAATTAATTATTGGACGAAGTCGACATGGACATAAGTAATAAAAATACGGTAATGATAAACTGTCGATAATTAATCGGCGTAATAAAAGCGATCAAATTAAATCGGACGGTTATAAGTAATTAATAAATAAAGATGTTACCTTTACCATATTAAATTTAATATTAGGTAAATAAAGTGATTATTTTAATAACGAGTCAGTAATGTAGAAAATGGGTTATTAAACTATAGTCGGGTAGCAATCACTCGCGTCGAACCTAAATAGCATAATGGAAATAAATAAAGTTTGAAACTTTATAGAGTCAAATAATTTAAAATAATTGTATTAATAATATTTATGAATTAAAATAATTCAAATTATTTTAAATAATTTAATTGAACAACTTAATTAATTAAATTGCTGTAAGTAATAGTAGCGATTAAAAAAATTATAACCGAAGACTATAGATCTTTAACTTGGGTTGACCATTTTAAAGAAATGACTTGAGGCCATTACGTTTGCACTTTGGGCCGGGTCGTTACAAGTGGTATTAGAGAGCAACCTGGTTACTGTGTTAGATGGTAGAGGTGGACTAGGGACGTTGGCTAGGCTGCCAGTCGCACGGGCCCGAAAGGTCGTGGGCTGGGGCTAGCAACGGGCCGAAGTATAGGCATTCTGGGGACAAAATTTCCGAAGGTGGGTGGATTGTGAGGGTCCCTTAATTTAATCCCACATCTAATACCTACTGGGGAGAAAGATCCCTATTTATAAGTGAGAATGGACTATAGATCTTCAACTTGGGTAAACTATTTTAAAGAAATGACTTAGGCCCATTACGTTGCACTTTGGGCCGGGTCGTAGAGTGTCGGGTCGTTACAGGGGGCTACTGTCAGGTGGAGGCAGCGTGGTCTGGTGGTAGGGAGCCGCAACCTTTTATAGCCGTGCGGGCGTGAGGTGGGAGGGCCGGAGGGCAGGGGCGGGGGCGGGAGGCAGGAGAGGGCAAGAGGCGGGCAAGGGCGAGAGCGCCTGTGCGGTTGTTATGAGCCGTTGGATCAGATCCAACGGCCCACATTTGGCAATGTTGGAATGCTGCCAAAAAAGGGTAGTGCATATATATATATATATATATATATATATATATATATAGGCAAAAGACTTTCTGGAGTAAGAGTTAAGAAAATTTTTACCTTCGCCCATCTTTCATCCTGGTTATCTTTATGAACAGACGGCCAGGATCAAAAGCTTCCTAATAAACCCCATCGCCTCTCACCGCCTCCTCCTCCTCCTCCCACCTGCGCCGCTTTGTCAACGAGACCAACTGGTACAACTCCCACATCCTCGGCACACTACTCCTGGACTCCCTCTGGTCGTCCCTTCCCCACTTCGCCCGGGCCTGGCTCATCAACTACGTCGGCGGCCTGCTCGTCTACTTCGTCTCCGGCTTCCTCTGGTGCATCTACATTTACTACTGGAAGCACCATCTCTATTTTCCCTAAGGTGATTGCTTTCAAACTTGCTGGGTTTGTACGGATCTGTCTTGGTCGTGGGTGGAGTTGCTTGCTTCTTACTGTGTTGTTGTGTTGGGTGGGTTGTGGAGTCTTAGGAAGACAATGTCAGGCTTTTGTGTGTGTGTGGAAAGTTTCAATTTTTAGAGTTCTTAATTTTTTCACTGGCGTAACAATTAGCTTTAGCTTGCAAAGATCATGAAATTTCGTGGAAGCTGTATAGATGAGGTTTGGGATTACGAAGGTAGCAGGAAAGAGCTTTCATAATAATTATTTATTATGAGATTTGTGGGGATCTGGTTTTGTCATAAATGATGATGGTGCTTCCTTGTTTGTTGCTTTTGCTGCTAAGTGGGTGGGATGTTGGATGTGTAGTGGAGTCTTAGCAAGTTGACGATGGGTATGGTATTGCGACTTTGAGGGTTGTTTTGTGGTTGGAAGTTTAAATTTTTAGAGCTTTTGACTGCTGTTATATTTGGCTTGAAAAAACCAGAAATTTCATGGAAGATATGTGGAACAAATTTTGTTCCTGGCTGGAATGGTAACAAAGAGAAAAACAAGTTACAGATTTGATCTAAATTTAAGAGCAAACAATAATGATAAGTGCTATCTGTCTGTTGAATGAACTGCTTGGTGCATAATATTTTGTGTTACTTATTTTATTGTCTTTTGCAGGTCTGTCATTCGAGCACCTGCTGCATAAGGTATACTTGGTTTTTTTAAAAATAAAAATTTCTTTGTTGGTTGAATTAAATGATGAATTTTGGTAATGAATTGATAATGCCGTCGGTTAGGATGATGGATTGAAGTGTATGTACATCTATATTATTAATTTGATGGAATAGGGTAAAATTATTTACTTACACCGGTATTATGCGCTAACAATTTTTACTTTGCTTGGAGTGGTCTTATTTTTGCATTCTTTTGCTTGTGTATCTAAGTGGCTAAGGATAAACTTGAGTTAGTGAGCCAAGGATAAACTTAGAGGTTTTATGGAAGAAATTGTTGAGGATAATCGTGAGAAAGATGTTGAAAATATAAGTGAGGTGACAAAAGGCTTAAATAGAGATGAAGGGTGCCAAGATCAGCTGTACGAGGTCATTAGTACCTTGTATAGGAATGGAGTTTGGTTCAATTGAAGAAACATATTCTTTTTATAATGGTTATAGCAAAATGAAAGAGTTTGGAATTAGAAAAAGTACCGCTCATTATGATAGAAAAACAAATACTATATGCAGGAGGTTAACAAATTGCAAAAGCTCTTATCTTTGGTTCCTCTGCTATAACTGTTATTGGTTATATTAGGGTTTTTATATTGTGGATCACTATTTCTTTCACTTGAAACTATTACATGGGAAGCATGGAAATAATGGACTAGATACTTTTACGGCTTCTATCACCAATTCCAAATATCTCAAAGAGTGTGGGTTGATTGTTTTTGTTGGGAACTTACCCACAAATTTGTTTTCGGCAAATATCTACGGTAGGTCCAAGTACTGCAAATTTGTTTCTTGTGTTTGTAATACCTTAATTTGCTTGGTAGTTTATCGGCACTAATTCTCTTGTTCTTTTGGCAGGGATTTACACTCGAAGATGCAACAGGCTTGGCAGTTAAGGGTAATGTTTATGTGTATTTAGTTTATGCAACGGCCTTACTAGTCTCTCATCCTAGTCTCTCTCGCCATCAAGTGCTGGAAATGACAGATAAAGGGAAGTCTCGTCCGCTGCCAAAAGACCATGTACATCTTTTTGTTGGGATTCTATCTTCTTCAACCCATTGTTCTAAAAGAGGCTGGCATTTACAAAGAGTCTCGTCCATGAAAGAGCAAAGAACAAGACTTGTTTAGGTAGAGTTCTGAAAATCGAAGCAGATTTTTTGGTGACATTGTCATTTGCCTTTTATGGATCGTTATGATCTTGTCATTCTCAAGACCATAGCAATTTGTGAATTTGGAGTGAGTTCCTTTATAAGACTGAAACAATTCTTTTGCCTTGTTCTGAACTATGATATTTACATGTCTTAATGTGCAATTTGTGGCCTGAAGGTTTCAGAAATCACACATAAATAAGCTTTGTTCCATATCTTGTAACTCTTTCGTACACTCACTACGATAACAATTTTTTTCTTTTCTTCAAGTTTGCTGCCAAATTAAGAACATGTGATGATAGTTCTTAAATGTACTCCAAAATTTGATACTCTTGTCAAACATTTGACCTTGTTAAATGATTAATTGAATCGTACCACTCAATGTCGGAGGGTGTAGGGGGGGGGGGGAGGAGAGAAACTTGTTCAGATGAGGGGGTAGTTTTGTAATATAAATTTGACTCGTTCTCGACTCGAGTCAATATTATGAAATATATTTTAAAAAATATAATAAAATACTATAAAATAAAATAATCTAATTTTGTAGTATTTTACTGTATTTTAAAATATTTTTTGAGATGCATTTCGTAATATTAACTCGAGTTGAGAGCAAGTCAAGTTTTTCTTACAAAACTACCCCCATACCTAAACTTGTTTCTTCCCCGACCTTCTACTCTAAAATTAAAGTATGTTATTCAAGTTTAAGCTTGATTATTTTATTTTATTATATTTTATTGTATTTTTAAAATATTTTTAGGGATTTATTTTATAAAACTATTTATTTTATGTAGCGAGTCAAGTTTTTATTATGAAACTACCCCCGGACTTAAAATTGTTTCTTCCACCTGCCCGACCTTCTCCTTCCGCTTCCTCTGTTTCCACCATTGGGGGAGGGATACGACGGACTGGGTAGGTCCGACAGATCGGGTAGGTTTGACGGACCAGATAGGGCTGACAGCGGGTGGGGGCTGGTCAGCATCGGCAAAAAAGGGGCGCACTGGGCAGGGGCGGACTTGTAAAACCCACGATTCGAGTCAGGGTTTTATATTCAGAACTGGTCGGTTCGACCGTTATTTTTGAGTCGAGTCAGTTTCAGAACACGTGTACTGAGCCGACGCCGATCGCGTGTATGAGCTATGAGGGTCATACGTACCCAAGTATATGATGATAACGTCATGAACACAGCAGAATAGAATGAGTTATCAGAATATATGAGAGTATGCCACTTATGTTTTTTTATTTTTATATATAGTGGATCGTATAATTAGTTTTAGGCCGTTTACTGCGTTAGGACGCGTTACGGGTAGTTTGGGTGGGTTGATAGTTCTAGAGCATATCATTACGATGTTTTGGTGTTTGTTTGATTTTACGGGATTTTTCCCGATTTTTATGAATTTTTTTAAGATTTAATACGACTTAGTTATTATACTTGACTCGAGCCAAAGATGAGTCAAGTTTTATTTACGAAATTGCCACCCAGTTATTTTTCTCCCCTCCCGACATCTTCTTCCCAAAACCCTTCCTCACACCTCCCCCATGCGTGCCACCATCGCCGCCACCAACGCGACCCAGCCGCCGATCGTCACCGCCTAGCCCTGCCACAGTGTCTCCATGCCGCACTGACTAGGCCCTGCCACCATCTGGCCGCCGCGACGCCGAGGAAGCCGCGCCTCTTGCGCCCGCGTGTGTTCCATTGCCGATGTGCCGTCGCTGCCGCGATCGAGTGGTCGCCTTGATGTCTTCGACCCACCCACAACCCTCCTCGATCGGAGCGGAGCCCATTGCCACCCAGGCCGGCTGGATCTAGTCACCCATCGTCACCGCCGCCTGTTTTAGGCATTTTCTGGTGAGCCGCCACCTCTATTGGCAACGAGGATGTCGTAGATGCGTCGGGCTCGCCGAGCCGGTTCCAATAGTACCCAATATGACCACTTTCTGGCCAGTAGACGCCACCGGCAACTGTCGCCAAAAAGCCACTGGAAGCCGCTGGAAAATCACTCTAAACCTGTCGGAAAATGGACAGAAAATCAGATTACGCTGGAATTCGCCGGATCTTCCGAGGAGTTCATCCAATTGAACCCGATCAAACTTCGGACACCGACGAGCACCGAATTCGAGCTCCGAGTTGCGCAACGAAACCCTAGCCGTCGCCGATTGCTCGATGACGTGAGGTATAATTACCTCCGATTTAATTGTTTAAAATTGATGATGATTGTTAGCATAGCATTGGAGGATTCAAACAACTTCGCCTGACAATTCAAACAACTTCGACTCAAGAAGAAGTTAAATTGAAGGATTCAATGCAATATGGAAAGACAAAACTTCGCCTGATTTGCAGTTATGGCGGAAAGATAGCGATCCAAGGAAGGAAGAGACATTACATTGGAGGAAACACACGACTTGTTTTAGTGGATCGTGATTGTTCTTATTCAAGTCTTGTTACTCAAATCAAGAGTACATTTTCTACTAGCAGCCCTTTCATGATCAAGTGTCAGCTACCAGGTGAAAGCTTGAAGTACCCTATCACAATTGCTAGCAATGAAGACTTGACAAATATAATCGAAGAGCAAGAGGAGTTCAACACAAACACAAGATCAACTTCTCACCTTCATTTCTTTGTATTACCGAAGAAATCAAGATCACCATCCAACTCAACATTGGACAAGAAGTTGGGGCTGTCAATCGAAATTACTACTCCTAAAAGGTTTAAAAGAGAAGCCAACAGCTCAACAAATAGTACGAGGCATCACAAAAGAACAAGGTCTCCCCCATATCATAGAAGGAAAAGAAGACATCATGAGATCTTCTCGCTAGAGAAGCTAGATGCTAAGAAAGAGAAGTCACAGCTGAGAGTAGAAACGAAATTGTCATTCCCCCATTGCTACCCAAATCTAAAAAGTAAGAGGAAAGAAATATGGATTTGGAGACCACGGTTGTCGAGCAAAGAAGTCACTCTCCTAAATCAAAATAATGGGCAGTTATCACACAGTGACCCAGAAGGGGTCATCCTAGCTTGAGAGCAAAATATTGTTCTTCAAAAACAAAAAAAAGACAAAATGCAAAGGAGAAGAATGCAAACAAAAAACAAATTATATTTTTCGCCTATTCTTCTTTCCAAGTTTGCGAAAAATCGGCAAGGGGGCTAATGTTTGTACATATTTATCCGAAAAATATTTATATTTATCCGACGTTATGTGGATAATATTTATCCAATTATGTGACAGTACTCAGCCACTTACGTGGATGACTTCCTGCATATTACAAGAGAATTGGTCATACGGTTCCAAAACTGTCGGAGAAAGAATTGCCAGAGGAAGAGGTAGACATTGTTCTACAGCCGTTGGAGGAAATCTCTCACTCAGGAGTTATCCCAATTCTATAAAAGCTGGGTGTTATTACTGAAGCAAAGGGGGCTCGTACGCTAAAGGAAAAGAATTTTGCCAGACAGAAGAAAAGCCGAGGGAGGAGCCCCTCACCGGAGATGCTCCGGTGACCCTCGCCAACACCCGATCACTACCCCTGTCACGGCCATGAATCCTTGCCCAAGATCCAAACTTTCCACTTGCCAGAGCCACCGGTGAAGGAGTCGTGTTGCTTTGAAGTGTTGCCGACGTGCTGCCATGAGAAGAGCCCAAGCCCCGGTGCGGGAGTCTGCCATCGCTGGAACAAGAGTGTTGGAGTCCAACATCTTGCCAACGCCGAGGAGTCGCTGCTCACTATCTTGCTGATTAGCCAAGGAGAGGAGGTCTAAAGCCTTGCCTCATTGGAATTGTTTCAAGGAAATACGCTCGTACCTTGCCGTTGCCATAGCCGCCGTGGAAGGCCGGAGTTCACTGCTGCTGTGGAGTGCTACCAGGATCACCACATCCCCGGAGTCCAGCCCCATTGTTGTTGTGCAGCCTCGCCGAAATCCTCATCGAGCCAAGAATTCCAGAAGAATTGTTGCCGCTGCACGACTGTCATAAAAAAATAGGGGAGAAGCAAGGAGTTGCTATCATCCAGACCAAAGCCGACAACAAAAACTGCTCTTTGCCGGAGTTACCGCAATGCTAATGCTGCCTCGCTGCAACAGATTTAAACCAAAAGAAGTTTTGTTTGTTTATAATTTTGCAGGGCTCGGATGAAGAGGACGTCCGTTGCTGCTATCCCGCTTGGAGTTGCTGCTCTGTTCCTTGCCGCCACTTTATGGTTGGATCGCCAGAGAAGATAGAGCCCTCCTCATCACCGTGAAGGAGTCACTGCATCGCCCTGAAGGAGTCATAGGAAAGTGCCCTTCCTTCCCCCGATTGCTGTTTTGGAATTTAGTTGCAGCTGCCAAGGAAAGGAGTCCCTATTCGTCGTTTCAGACTTCTTGGATTCTTTCCAACCAGTTCCGGTCGCTCCTGGCCCCGTCATGAGGTTCAGAGTGAAGGCGGAGAAGTGATCTACAAACCCAAACTGAGATCCGCCGGAGTTTGTCGCCGAGGTCGCCGAAAAAACATCGGGAAGCGAGGAAGTTGCTGGCCGAAAAAGCAGAAAACAGAGTAGCGAACAGTGGATTTCTTGGATTCTTTCCGACCAGCGCCGGTCGTTCCCAGGCCTTCCGTTGTGATCAAGTGAAGATGATGGAATGATATAGAAACCCAAACGGAGATCCACCGGATTTCATCGCCGAGGTCGCCGGAAAAAATCGAGAAGTGACCGATCGGAGCAGCGTAGCACAAAAGTGCAGAAAAGTGTCTAACTTTCCGGCCTCTGACCGACCGACCGGAGCCACCACCGACAGTTGAACCACCGTCAAGAGACCTTCATCAGGTCTGTGATCTACAGTTCTGGGCGAATCTCCGCCACCATCAGACTGCCAGAAAAGCCGCCGCCGGAGCCACCAAAGCCACCGCCGCATCGCCGCCGTAGCCGGGTCTGTCGTGACCCGTTTACTTCTGACTGCATCCACTATTGTAGTGTCTGAGACCAAATCCTTCTCCCCAATGCGCATCCGCGAAGCCAGACTGTGACCGGTTACAAAACCGCGACCCGGATTGGAGCTGGTGTACTGTACACCACCCATAGACTGGCGCACGCAGAAAGAAAGGAAGCCGACGTACGCCATCTGGTCCGATCCAGCATTTGTTTGGTTTGAACCAACCCGGAACGGCCTGGTTCAGCCTATCAACACTCTAGAAATAATTTGAAGGCCTTCCAAACTGATCAGGGCAAATTTATCTAAAGGCAGCAAAATTCACTGTTTTGTGTAACTTGTAAAAATCAAAAGAGAAATAGTGGATTGTGAGTACTAATCTCACCGTGGACTGACTTAGGGATTCAAGTTGAACCCTAAGGAACCACGTAAAAAATTTCCTGCGTGTCATTTTACTGTTTGTAACATTTTCTATTTCCATCGTCCATCCCTGGTCGCCCGTCCGACCACCCCCCTCTTGCCCATCCCCGCCCCTTTTTCGCCTTCCCTCCCGCGAACCCCGCTAGCCGCATCGTGGCCCCCGGCCACCGACCCCTCCCCCAACCTGCCGCCCCTGTCGCCCCCTACCCGTCGTCCCCCGCCGTCTCCCGCCCCCTGCCCCCCTCCCTTCCCTCCCCTGCCCTCCCCAAACCCGTCCGCCCCTGCCCCCGCCCCTGCCATCTGCGGGCGCCCCCCGCCCCCCGTCGGGCCAGGCCCCCTGCCCCCCCATCACTGCCCCCCGGCCCCCGCGCCCTAGCCCTGCATCCCGCCCCCTGCCACCCCTCCCTCCCCTGTCTCCCCACACCTACCACCACCCCGCCCCAGTCGCACGTCTACCGCCCCTGCCCCCCACCGGCCCTGGCCTCCCTGCCCTCCCCTCATCCCCCGGCCATCCTGCGCCCTGTAGGCCTCTACCCGCCGGCCCACTGGCGAGGTCGGCCGGCGGTCGCGCGGCGGGGAGGAGGGAAGAAGCAGGGGAGAAACGGTAGAGAAAACGGGATGGTAATTTCGTAATAAAAACTTAACTCGATCTCGACTCGAGTCAATAGTATGAAATAATTTTTTTAAAAATAATAATAATAATTTTGTAATAAAATCTTGACTCGATCTCGATTCGAGTCAATAGTATAAATAATTTTTTTAAAAAAATAATTTCGTAATAAAAATTTGACTCGTCCTTGACTCGAGTCAATAGTATGAAATAAATTCTTTTTAAAAAATAAAATAATTTCATAATAAAAACTTGACTCGATCTCGACATCGAGTCAATAGTATGAAATAAATTTTTTTAAAAAAAATTTGTAATAAAAACTTGACTCGATCTCGACTCAAGTCAATAGTATGAAATAATTTTTTAAAAATAAAATAAAATAATTTTGTAATAAAAACTTGATTCGATCTCGATTCGAGTCAATAATATGAAATAATTTTTTTAAAAAATAAAGTAATTTTGTAATAAAAACTTTATTCAATCTCGACTCGAGTCAATAGTATGAAATAAATTTTTTTAAAAAATAAAGTAATTTATTAATAAAAACTTTGACTCGATATAATATTAGGAAATTATTTTTTTAAAAAAATTATTTCATACTATTGACTCAAGTCGAGATCGAATCAAGTTTTTATTAATAAATTATTTTATTTTTTTAAAAAAATTATTTCGTACTATTGACTTGAGTCAAGAACGAGTCAAATTTTTATTACAAAATTATTTTTTTAAAAAAATTATTTTATACTATTGACTCGAATCGAGATCGAGTCAAGATTTTATTACAAAATTATTTTATTTTTTTTAAAAAATTATTTCATACTATTGACTCGAGTCGAGATCGAGTCAAGTTTTTATTACGAAATTACCATCCCCGTTTTCTCCACTGTTTCTCCCTTGCTTCTTCCCTCCTCCCGCCGCGCGACCGCCGGCGACCTCGCCGGGGGCCGGCGGGTAGACACCTGAACGCGGCCGGGCAGGGGCGGGGGAGCCGCAGCGCCGGGCGAGGCCAGGAGGGGGAGGCCGCGGTGCGGCCAGGGTGGTGGGGGCAGCGGCTGGCGGGGCAGGGAGGCCGGCGGGGCGGGGGCAGGGGCGGCCTGCGGGGCGGGGGCAGGGCTGGGGCGGCCGGCGGGACAGGGGCATGGGGTGGCTGGCGGGCAGGGGCCGGGGGCTGGCGGGCAGGGGCAGGGGCGGGGCGGGGGCAGGGGAGGCCGGCGGGAGCAGGGGCAGCGGCGGGGCAGGGGCAGGGGCGGGCGCGGCGGGGCGGGGGCATGGGGCGGCCGGCGGGACGGGGGCATGGGGTGGCCGATGGGCAGGGGCCGGGGGCGGGTGCAGGGGTAGGGGCAGGAGGCAGGGCGAGGCCGCACTGGGGCAGGGGCAGCCGGCGGGGCAAGGGCAGGGGTGGCCTGTGGGACCGGGGCATGGGGTGGCTGACGGGACTGGGGCATGGGGCGGCCGGCGGGCAGGGACTGGAGCGGCTGAAAAATGGGAGGATGCACCGTGATTGTGGGAGGCTGATTGTGGACCGTTGGATTAGATCTAACGGTCCACACGAGAGGCTAGGTGCACAGTAACACTACTATATATATATATATATATATATATATAGAAAAATATATACTATGCGCTGCCTTATTTGGCAGCGCATAGTAATGGTGGCCGTTGGATCGAAATCCAACGGCCACCATTCTTCCTTCAAAATCCCTCCCCCACTGCCCCACGCCGCCGCCCGCGCCCCGCCCCTGGCCTCCCCACCCCCCCCCACCCCGTCCGCCGCCGCGTCCCCCCGCCCGCAGCCTTCCCCCTGTTTCCCCTGCCCCCTCCGCCGCCTCGCCCCCGCCCGCCCCCTGCCCGCAGCCGTCCCCCCACCGCCCCTGTTTCCCCTGCCCCCTCCGCCGCCTCGCCCCCGCCCGCCCCCTGCCCGGTTCCCGGCCCCCCGCCGCCTGTTTCGCCCCACCCCGCCGCGGCCCCGCCCGCCCCTGCCCTGTTTTCGCCACCCTCCCCGGCCGCCCGTTTCGCCCCCACCCCCGCCGCCGCCCCGCCCGTCGACCAAGCTCCTCCCCGCCGTCTGCTGCACTGGCCACCTCCACGCCGGCGTCACCTGCTTCACCGCCGGCGGTGGCGCGACAAAACACCGGGAAAGAAGGAGCAATGGCATTTTCGTAATAAAAATTTGACTCGCTCTTGACTCGAGTCAAATTTACGAAATAAATTTTAAAAATAAAATATAATAAAATAAAAACTTGACTTGCTCCTGACTCAAGTTAATTTTATAAAATAAAATTTTAAAATAAAATAATATAAAATAAAAATTTGATTCGCTCCCCGCTGACGCCGCTGCTTGCCGACCACCTCCCTGCCGCCACCCACACCCTGCCCCCGCTCCCTCGCGTCGTCTCCCCGATCTCGACTGAAGTCAAATTAAAAAATATTATTTTATATTTTTAATTTATTTCACAATAATTTTTAAATTTTTTTAAAAAATACAAAACCATAAAATAAAATATTATAAAATAAAAACTTGACTCGATCCCGATCTTGACTGGAGTCAAATTAATATTATTGAATAATTTTTTAAAAAAATAATTTCGTAATAAAAACTTAACTCGAGTCGGGATAAAGTCAATAATATGAAATAAATTTAAAAAATATAAGATAATTTTGTAATAAAAACCTGACTCGATCATGTGCGGGACCGAGTCAAGTTTTTATTACAAAATAACTTTATTACTGAATAAATTTTTATTACAAAATAAATTTTAAAAAATAAAATAATTCCGTAATAAATTATTTTAACTCGAGTCCGATTAAGTAAAATTTTTATTACCAAAATACTCTCCCCTATTTCTTCCTCATTTTTTTGGCGCGCCACCCCCTGCCGGCGACCTTGCGGCCGGCAGCCCGCTGGCCAACAATGTCACCGCCTCGGGGCTGGATGGGCCTGGTGGGAAATGTACGGCGCCGGTCTCGTGTGGGACGGAATAAAGTTTTTATTACAAAATTATTTTATTTTTTTAAATTTATTTCGTAATATTGAATCGATCTCGTGCGAGATCGAATCAAGTATTTATTATAAAAAAATTTTATTTTTTTATTTATTTCATAATATTGACTCGATCTCGTGCGAGATCGAATCAAGTATTTATTATAAAAAAATTTATTTTTTAAATTTATTTCGTAATATTAACTCGAGTCAGGGACCGAGTAAAGTTTTTATTACGATTTTACCCTCCCGTGTTCCCCCCCGCTCTCTCTCGCCGCGCCACCCCACCGCCGGCGACGTCGCCTCCGGCCACCCGCGGGAGGGGGGGCGATGGCTACGAGCGAGGGCGGGGGGCTGGGGCGGAGGCTGCGGCGGCCGACGGGGCCGAGGGCAGGGGCAGGGGCAGGGGAGGCCGGCTGGGGCAGGCGGAGCGGCGGGGCGGGGGCAGGGGCGGCCTGCGGGGCGAGGGCGGGGGCTGGGGCGGCCGGCCAGACGGGGGCATGGGCTGGCCGGCGGCCGGGCGGCCAGGGGCGGGGCGGGGCAGGGGCAGGGGCGGGCGGGGGCAGGGGCAGGGGCGGGCGGGGGCGGGGGCGGGGGCAGGGGAGGGGCGGGCGGCGGGACGGGGGCATGGGGCGGCCGTCGAGCAGAGGCCGGGGGCGGCCGGCGGCGGCGGATGTGTGTGAGGGGGGTGGGTGGGTTGTATATTTGATTGTGGGCCGTCGGATCAGGATCCGACGGCCCACAATAGACAACACATTGGCACGGTCAAAATAAGGCAATGTAGCCTTACCCTATAGATATATATATATATATATATATATATATGCCCAAGTAATTCGAACCTATCCATTAGTTCTGGTCGGATATAACCGCTCGGAC
>JAURVB010005499.1:0-11765 GCA_033002965.1 Piper betle
ATACTCATTTGCCAGATTGTATTAGTTATTTTTTAGACTAGTAGCACTCATTATTAACATTTTTTATATAATATATGTAGGTCTTGCAAATCCTAAGTGGACTTTGGTGGAAGGACAGATAAATGTTAACACATTTGTGCTCAACGTATTTATTTCTTTTCTTACTTTTACTTATATTTAACGTGTTTTGATGCGTATTTAATAATGTCTTTCATTTTCGTGATACCAAGAAGGTTGTTTCGATCTATTGTATCGATCGAGTCTTATCGACTAGCAACTTTAAACATGATTTAGATTTTAATATAATTGGGGTATTACACTATTCTCAAATGATTTAGATTTTAATATAATTTAAATTGATTTAGAATATAATACACTTTAATTTAGAACTTTTCTAGAATATTTATTTGTATTACTTAGTTTGTGTAATAATAGATATTTATTTATTATAGTCTTATTTATTGTATTTATTTTAAAATTTTTATTATATTATTATTTATTATTTATTCTTAATTCAATTTATGATTTTAAAAAATCTACTTACTTAAGAATTGTTACAGTTAAAATACAATTTGGTTTTAGACAATTTAGATTTTCTCTTTCTATTTTTAATAATTAAAAGGTGAAATTGTAATTTTATTTACTTTTATAAATAACAAATGAAAGGTAATTTTGTAAAATAGTTATAGGACATCCAGCATATCCATATTAAAATATCAATAAAAAACTAGCATTTTTATGAATAGGAAATAAAAAATAACTAGCTAAAGACTCATTGTCAAACCCCAACTTCGGGTTAGGGTTTTATCCGCTTATTACCTTGTTCTGCTTAAGCCATTTTTGAGTCAATTCTTGCCAAACCAACTTTCAGACCATGAGTATGAAGCCCAAATAGTTATATGAGCAAGTTATGGAGGCCGGGTATGCTTGATATGCGGATGATAGCTTCAGTTATGTTACAGCAGATCATTAGTTATGTATTCTCGAGGTATAAAGATTTTTTTTCCTTGTTTTTAGCTGAGAGTTTTAGGGTTAGATCTAGGTTGTTACAACATTTAATATCTGTTTGGGCTTTTTAGAGTATCTCATTTACATGTATTGTAGGGATTTTGAACTACTAAATTGCCCATGTAGGCCCATTTTTTTTGAATTTTAGATTTACATCTAATTGAGTTCAGGATTTCGAGACCATTTAGCTTTTTTGCCTTAATGTCAGTCTATAAAGTCACTTTTAGGCTTCAAATCATTTTTGACTTTTGTTCGTGTCGATCCAAGCTTTCCAATCATATATATATACACCCAAGGTGGGCCTCTGTAGGCCCATGTGTTGTAGGGCACTTAGATCATCCACATCAGTCCTAGCATTGCTCTCTCCTATTTTCTGGGATTTTCCACCCTAGCGCCCCATCGACGAGACTCGAGCCACTCTTTAGCCACCAGACCAACACCACCATGATCCCCTTGTGATGACCTATCAATCTAGACCACGTTCAGCTTCAGTGTTGCCACAGTCGCCACAGTTGCCGCTAGCAATGCCATCTAGTCTGTTGATTTCCAATGCCACTACCGTCTTTCAAGGCATTTTTCGACGCCAACGAGCCATCTTCAATGGAGCCAACCATCAAGATCAATTCCCCTTGTCGAGATCTTCCATTTGAGACCAGCCCCGACATCCGCTGTAATCACAATCACCACAAATGACTCACACTTTTCTATCAGTGTTTTCGTCCCTTTCTGACCATTTCCCGGCCAATTGCCAGCCGCACACCATTGATCCTTACCTCAAACACTATCCCCACTAGACAAACAACATTTTGGTAGCCCCTGCCATGGTGCCTTGGCGTTTTTGAATGAAGGGCACTGGCGGTTCATTCAGGCTCATTTGCATGTGTTCGTGTCCCTTGCCAACGTTTTGTTCACCCAATCGAGCCTGTTTGCATGTCTGCCAAAGTGTGGTATCCTTCCTATAATTTGAGACTACCTTTGTTAGTTTAGATATATATTCATATAATTTAGTATACTTTAATATTATGAGTGTTTATTTATTTATTTTATTTTTTATTATTTATTTTTAGTTACTTATATATTTTTCAATTATAATGAATGCTTATATGATTATTTATTAATATTGATGATATATTTACTTGTTCATATTAATTTCATTCATGTTTATCAAATTATATTTAATTATTGTGTTATTTATTTATTTAATTAGTTACTTTATTATTTAATTATTTGTTCGCATACATATTATTTACTCATGTTATATCCGTTCATATATTTGATAATTATAGTATTAGTATTCATGATTAATTGTTATTAACTATTTATTCATTTAATTATGTGACGAATTATTTATTTATTTATTTGCAGTGGATGAAGAAGGCGGCTCCGGAGGAGTTGGTGGAGAGGCAGGTGAGGAAGCGGCCGGTGAGGGGGTAGAAGAGGGAGAGGGCGTGGGAGAGGGAGGTGTGGTTGGGGATGAGAATGGTGATCATGGTAAGCATCTCGTAGGGGAAGAGGAGTGCCTTTTGGATGTAGCGTGCTGAGAAATGGGGGATGTCCCATCCAGTGAGGGATACGAGGGGGTAGTGTCACTGGGCGGCATGGCTTGGCCGAACGACGGCTGTGGAGAGGATGATGGGGGAGGAGAAGGGTGGCGCTGCCAGGGCGGGGTGGAGAGGCATATGACATCATGCCTATTTTATTTCTTTTCTTTCTTTCGTCTAAGTTGGAAAATGAAAAACAAGAGAAAAAAAGCACAAAACCAAATATGGCTATTAATTGAGCAAGTCAGCTTGTGAGCATTTAGCGTTCGGTTCGGCTCGACTTGACTCGAAACTCGACATTTAAATGCTCGAGCTCGAATCCTACGAGTTGAATTTGAGCAAGGCAGTGTTCAACTCGACTCGACTTGGCTATAAATCGAACTCAACTCGTAACTCGACTCGATAAAATAATATAAGAATATATATAATATCACTTGTTTACTCAAAATATATTTAAAATCATAAATAAATATTATTATTAACTCCGTAATAAATAATGGTGAGGGTGGGGGTGCTTTGTTTTTTATTCTTTACTTTTTTTATCAAATTTGGGTCGTCTTTATAATCGAATGATCCAAATTAAAGTTTGAAACAAAAATATTATCTGCCCCCGGCTAAGATAGTTTATATATATATATATAACTAGTTATATTTATTAATATACAATATATTAATAAAGTGGTGCAATAGCTTAGATGGGAGGTATGGGTTCAATTCACCACCATAAAAAAGTTCGAGTCGAGCTCGAGCATATGTTAAAAACTCGTTCGATCTCGAATCAAGTTCGAACACAAACTAAGCTCGACTCACTCGCTCATTTAAAAAACCTATAGCCAAAAGTAATGTTATCATGATGCTCGAAGTTATAATTAAATGGTACCATCATGATGATGCAATTTAAGTGCAAGCACCAAAGTTTAGCACTCCGATTTTGTTGATTTATAAACTTATCAGGCAGCTTAGATGGGCTGTGGAACCGATTAATTTGGCAAAAAGAAACTGTTCACGTGATTCGATGGATTAGCTTGTGTTACAGGTTTAGTACTGTTCTTGATGAATGAACAGGCATTGTAGTAAACATCACTCAATTATTTACTTGTGGAAAGCGAATAAACAACACTTTCCCTCCTTTAATTAGGACGAATCCCTCAAAAATTGTACCATCTACGTTGGCCTAGTGAGGCCAATTATAAATTCAATGATTTTCAACAAGTGTTACTAAGACGAATTTATTGGAAGGATGTTTAAAATTTGCACGCTTGTAAGATCCCCTTATCACAAACATAGTAATCGGCATCACCTCAAATACTTAGAATGTCTACATCAAATACTTCGAAAAAGTCTTTTCAATTCCAAAAATGTCTTCTGCATCAAATACTTCGATAAAGTCTTTTCAAAAACGCCAAAAATGTTCCTCCACGGCATCTCTGGAAGGGAGGGTTACGGATTTTCTTCTTGTATAATTAGTTTAAATCTCTTTGATTGAAAGAGATTAATTTAATTATTATAACTAAATTTTCAAACACCTCAATTAAAGTAATATAAACCAATCAAATAACTGCTGCAGCAAATTTGTTGCGTTAAGTGTAGCAAGTATTACAGTAAATCCTTGACCCAAACGGAGATATCCTTGTGGTAAAACCTTTGAATAAAAATCCAAGGTAAAGGGGTTCAATTTCCAAAATTGTATTAATTCCTATGGGTGTAGTTGAATAAAAATCCAAGGTAATCCAAGGTAAAGGGGTTCAATTTCCAGAATGTTCGGGGTTTGTATATATAGGGATTGGACACAGATTTATTAATTTTTTCCAATCTTATATTATTAATATATACAGTACCAGACTACTCCAAATGCCTGCTCATTCTAACAAAATGTTTAGAAAAATAATCTTTACTTCATGTTCTTGCAGATATACCAGATTCAGATAAATTCAATTAGAAAGGAACCATTATGATGCAAGTAGAGTTTGCCACTGGCTTTGAAGCTATTTATTTATTTCCCAGTGCACGTTTCATATGAGAATGGCTGTACAATTTTGTTATATCATATTTGGGGCCAACTAATGCTCTTGAATACTTCAATATTTGAGTAAACATCACTTGTACACACTTACATTCCCTAAATAGGGATGTGCACCTATGCTACTATTTCTTACAAGAAAAAGGTAATTACTATCACATGGAAAAAAGATAAAAGGTAATTAGGAATTCAGCAGTTTATCACACATAATTAGCATCTGCACAAACAATTTTAAAGGACAAACAACCAAAATGAATACTATCAAATTACTTCAAATGTCAATCTTCACTTTATTTCATGATGCCTCGTTTTCTTAGTGTATCTTTTAACCAATCTGCTTTACAATGTCGTTCAAATTCCAAAATTTGGAAAAATAGAGGGCCGTTTGAAGGCACCAAAACAAGTTTCAATCTTTTGCCTTTTACCAAAGAAACAAAATACGGGAAACCCAATTCAGTATGAATGAATAAAAATGGAATAGAGTCGATATACTGTTGGACATTGAAAAAAAATCAAGGTAATTTATACCTATGGGGGAAGAAGTTACGATTAGCTTCACCAAGAGAAGTTGTACTTGCCCCATCCAAGATTTGGAGTTCATCATATTAGTACATGTTTATATCATGTTCTGAGATCAATGACAAGCAACATAAAGACACATTATTCCAGCAAAAAAATCTACTTATTTATTTCCAAGGCGAGTGGCATTCAATTTGTTTCCACATTCCAGACAAATCCTGTTATAGACGAAAAATATTGTGAAAGTTTTCCCCCAAACATAGACTAATTAAAGGATAGAACTATCAAGTAACCAGAATGAGTCAGAACTATAGCTCAATTACCTGAATGTACAAATAAATTGTTTAGAAGAAGATTGCACATACTTTTCATTCACCACTTAGACATTCAGTCTTGGAGGAGAAATAGCAAGAAGCAGACACATTACAATGATAAGACAAGTTACTTGCAAAGCCGGCAGGTCTGCCACGTTTATCAAGCGCCACTTGCATATAATCGAGTCCATTCTTTAGCTGCAAATAATGCAAAAACATTTGTAAAATAAAAGTGATAATTTAGAGAAAACCAAATCTTAAAGTTTTTCAAGGAGCACAGCAAAGATACCTGTTTCTACAGCTTCTGATTCATTTGCCTTCCAATGTTTTGCAATGTTGTCAGAGAGAGGATCATCAGGATTTGGTGCACTAAGAAGAGCTTGGATACTATTCAAGTTGTTAAAACACACAAGTTTTCAAATACAACCAACGACAATCAGGTACTACATTAATTATAAAACAAACTACAAGTCATCAACATGAGGCCTTTGTATTAACAATATTGGAAACTCCATCTTAGATTCAATATGATAAAAAAGATAGCACAAATAAGGTTTCATTTAACATGACCAATAAAACAAGCTCAACTGCTCATGTATGATCAGGCTAGACATTATATCATGAAAAATTGTAAGTTCATTTTACCAGCATTTGCAATGCTATCTTAGATTCTCTAAGACAAAAGGCATTTCTAAAATTACCTCCGCTAAAGTTTCTGCTCAACCATTAAAAAGCATCAAAATGACATAAATATGCATGTGAAGGCCTCAACAGAAAGCAGCATTTGAAATAACCTGAGCAAAACCGTTCGGATCTGCAAGGCGGGACTCCATTTGTCTTTAAGAATGTCAAGACATATTCTTCCAAGCTGTATCGGCAAAAACATCATACATAAATACAAATATGCAGTTTACCTTCATTTTCTTTGGGAGTAAAAAAATGAACCTAGATACACATACCTTGTCAATGTTAGGATGATATATTTTGGTCAGAAAGCGGACCTATCATATATATTGGTTGTCAATGCTCAAAAAGAATTCGTCATGAAGTTTGCATGTTGAAAACATTCCGTTTGAAACAGAAATAAAGTAGAATTCTACAAAAACAATGTCCTCTGATCTATAGATGGTAAAACAGGAACCCTTTTACTTAACAATAAGGACTGATTATAAAATATGAAGGCATACAATGGATGAGCTAGAGAACTTTGTAAACTTGAATAAGAAGTATCAAAAGTTAAATTGGACTGGGATGAAGTCACAAACAATAGATTAAAGCAGTGGTGATGGGACTAACATTTATAGTGGTAATACACACAGACGAAAGGGATAAAGGTGATCAAATGCATGCAAACATCACATAACCAACACATTCAAAATATTGAAATTCACGAAAAAAACTCACATTCCTCATATCTTATCATTTCCAACAACAGCATCTAAATACTAAAAGATAAATGATGAGATAAAAGTACATAATTCGATTCATAACATAGAAAATGCATTATTTATACACAAGTCCACCTTTGGCGCTGCCATTGGATATTCCTCCGGCAAAAACAATTCCAATTTAAACACACCACCTGCAAGAAACACACAGAAAGTAAACCAAAAAACTTAAAATAAGATATAAAAAACACTTCCAATTAACAACTGTGAGCCAAAATAAAGATAAAACCTAATCCACATAAAAACCCAAATTACCTTCATAAGGAGATTGTGTTGGACCAAGAATCATAACATTAAAGTAACGGACGTTCTCCTCAGATGGAGAAGCACTAATACCCGGAGCTGCAATCCATTCATAAAAAACACAAAACATCAGCTCTCCAAACTCAAACACCGTCAAATGTCAATCCCCTACCAACGGGATAAAATTACCCAAAATATATATATATATATTATATGTATACCAGGTTCGCTCAACAAACGCTGCGTCTCCTGCCACCACCAAATCCAACACACAAAACACATAAATCAGTGAAATTGGATCGACCACGATCAAATTACATCGAAAAAAAATACAGGAGAAGAGGCGAAATCAGGGGATGATACCTTGATGATGCGGCGAGGGAGATTGCTGCTGGCCATTTTTTTTTCCTTCTCGATTTTGGGATTGAGAGAGGAGATGGAAACCCTGGCCGGGGGATCGGATTCGACGACAAGAGAAGAGATAAAAAAGTAAGGGAGTGTACGACTGTTGATCTTCGAAGTGGGTATCGTTTATTTATATCTACCAATCTGCCGGTGTTCTATATCAACTATAATACCATATATTTATCTACCTGTCCATCGATATAAAAGTTATGGGACTGAAGAATATTAACGAAAATTTTCACTTTCTGCTGCCTTCTGCTTACTTGCGTGAAGTTAATTTCAGCTCTAAAAAGCATTACCGCTTCTCTCCTAACTCTTGACCAGGAAATTCTTTTTCTCCGGCTGGTTCAATATTCTTCATTTTTGTGTCCCTCACCCACAATCAAAACGCCTCCTCGTCGTCTTCTCTTTACCCTCCTAAATACTCATAACTATTCGTTTTTACTTTTCACTGGCCTAAAGCTTAATATTAATTAATATTTACTTTAAATTATTTAAAGCAAAGTGTTTTAAAATAATTATACATTAATCTTTAATTCCTAATTTTTAAATTTCTTCAAATAATTTTTTGCTTTTCATAATTTCAAATTACTTTCTTGAGCAAGATACTTTTGAATATATTTTAAAAAAATTATGTTTAATATTATATATATATATCAATCGGGACTTGGGACACTAGTTCTTCGTTTCTAACCCCTCAGCTACCCAAGCGATCGCTTAGCCGTACACAAACACAAACAAAGATCTTAGGCTTGTTTGGATTGATGAATCGTGAGAGATAAGAAAAGAACAGAATTTGAGAAAGAAAAATAAAAGAAAAGTAAAAGAAAGTACTTTTCAATAGGTCTCTTATATGTGTTTGGATTGAAAAGACAAAGAAATTAATTTTTTTGCATGTATTTGGATTAAGAAAGAAAATCTTAATAGAATATTTATTAATAAAATTTAAGGGGATAACTGAAGTGTTTTTATCCAATATAAGCTAACAAAGCACATAATCTAATAATAATAATGCCATCACTAATATTTAGTAGTGGATACAAATCACATAATTAAATTTGATAATGATATAGTTCCAAAATAATGGTACACAAATCCAATAAATTATCATAAAAATCGATAACATTATGTAAGAACTAGTTCATAATATTAGTCATTAACAAAAAAATAAGCACCTTGAAAAAAAATTAGAGTGGAGTGCTTGTTCAAGACTGAACATGCAAATTGAATTAAAAAAAGAGATGTGAGCTATCCGTCATATATAGTTTATATACGAGCAAACAACTTTATTTAGAATAATTTAATAGGCCCTACTACCGAGAATCCATATAAATAAATGTATAAATAAGTAATCATGGTGCATATAAAATTTCTAATTAATTTAATATTTTTAACCATTTCATTTTAATTATCAAAGCAATTATAATAAAAATTCAATTTAAAATATTTTTAAACTAATATATTTTAAAAAAATCCAAAAGTAAGTCATATTGATCTTTAAAAAAATTATCAACCTCCTAGCACATTTCTTCCCATAGACCTTATTATATAGGGTCTATTAAAAAAGTTCGACTTGTAATTCATATAAACTAAACAAAGAATAACTCACATTAATTTTTTTCTGGCATGAATATCACTTATCCACTTGGATATACTGTTTACACCATAAAAAACATTATTTACATTCCCTAAAGATTTTTTCACCAAAAAAGTTAGAATATTTTTCAACATTACCCGATCACAAGAAAATTAAAAATAATTAGCATAAAAGGAAAATTTTTACTATAATGACAAAAATTTTAAAAATCCACCGATTTGGCTGCCTAGGCCTAGGAGCGGCCTGATCGGGCCTAAAATTTTTTTAATAAGGATATTTTAGACAACTCAATTTTTTTCTTTCTTGGTAATTAGGTTTGATTTTACCACCACTGGGTAATATTAAAAAAATCATGTTATACCTACTATCGTCACTCACATTATGAAATAAGGGTAAGTATTAATTATTATAAAACCCCAACTTCGGGTTATGATTTTACCCGTTTATAGTTTTCCTCGTTTTGGCTAGTCCTCGGGCGAGCTCAAACTAGACCAAATTTCAGAATATGAGTATGGGCCCATATAGTTATATGAGCATATTATGGTGGATAAGTATGCCCGACATGCATATGTAAAACACGAGTAATTAGTATATACATGAGGTATATAAATGAATTTTTTTATGAGTTAGCCAAGGTTTTAAGCACATATCTAGGTCATTGTAGTGTTTAGTATCCGTTTGGAATTTTTTATGTATTTCATTTTTCATGCACACAGGAATTTCAGATCGTTGGAATGTGCATGTGGGTCCTGTTTGATAGAGTTCAGGGTACGATGCCCATTTAGCCTTCTTGCCTCGATTCACGCCCATAGAATCACTTTTAGGACTCAAATTGGTTTCGACTTTAGACGCTCTTTATCCGAGCTTTCCGTCCATATGTATATTGCATATATTCATAGGTGGGTTTCACTAGACCACGAGTTGTCAGCCGTTTAAATCATGCCATGTGGCAAGATCTGAGCCATCCACGTCAACTCTAGTTTTCTCTCATTGATATTTTAAATATTTCCATTGATTTTTGGAGTTTTCTACCATTACCACTGCCACAACTTCGGCTCGCCACCGGCGAGTCTCCGCCACACCCTTGGCCATTATACTAGCACCCCAATGACTGCCTCACGACTGACTTTCCAATTGTACCACTCACAACTACCGGTGCCACCGTAGTAGCCGCTGGCGACCTAGTTTTTATCACTATTCATCACCACCACCGCTATCTTTCGGGCCATTTTCCGGTTCAGGTGAGCCACTTCTAGCCGATCTGACCACCCACACAGCTTCATTTTGCTGAGATCTCTATTTTGAGACAACCCACGACTACCACCATGACTGCAATCACCGCCAGTGAGATCGCCGCACCCGACGGCAATACCGCCTTCTTTTTGGCCATTTTTCGGCTAGCCGGTGGCTAGACTCCGCTAATCGTCTCCACCAGTACCTCCTCCTTGACACCCCTTGTCGATCCCGACAGGCGGTGACCCAGCCATGCTGTCATGTCATTGGTGTTTTCTGCTGCCTGCATCGAGACCAACTGCTTGTGTTCACGTCCACTTGGATGTGCCGAGTCCGCCTGCCTGTGCCCAAGTTCATGTCCATCATGTTCGCCCTGTTAACCAGGTCCATTTTCCAGTTAACGCAGACTGAGCTGGTTCAGTTCGATATGGTTTGGTTCAGTTTGATTCGGTCTGGTTTAGTTCGATTCGATCTGGTTCAATTCGGTTTGATCTGATTCAGCTCATTTTTAACTATTTTTTGACCATTTTTGGCAATTTGAGAATCCCTATATTAGTTTAGATGCATATTCACATGATTTAGCATGCTTAGATGTTATGATTATTTTTTTTATTTATTATTTTATTTATTTATTTATTATTATTCATTTGGTATTATTCGTGTATTTATTGATTATAATGCATGTTTATATGATTTAATTATTATTATTAATTATATATTTACCTATTAATATTAGTCTTAGTATTGTTTACTACATTGTGTGTGTGTATATATATATACATATATATATATATATATGTATATAGGGGTGCTAATTGAGCGAGCGAGCCGAGCTGAACATGTGCTCGAACTCGGCTCGAATCGTTCGAAACTCGTTCGAACTCGACTCGAGATCGAACGAGTTTTGGACGTACATGCTCGAGTTCGACTCGAATACTTTTTATGTGTTCGAGCTCGACTCGAGCTCGAATATACTTAAACTGTTTAATTTTTGTGAGCTCGTTCGCCAGCTCGTTCGTTAGCTCGAAATCAGCTCGATTAAAAGTCAAAAGTACCTCACTTTAAAAAAAAGTGAGGCCATTGTGGTTTGAACCCACAACCTTGAAGTCATCAAGGTGAATACTTGCCATCTCAACTATCTTGCTTCTTTGTTATTATATTTCATATATATATAAATAAAATATAATATAAAGACTATATTATTATATTATTTTGTCGAGTCGAGTTCGAGTCGAACTACGAGTCGAGTTCGAGTCGAGTTCGAGTTACAACCGAGTCGAGTCGAGTCGAACACGACCTTGCTCAAACTCGGCTCGTAAGATTCGAGTTCGAGTCGAGTTCGAGTCGAGCATTTAAATGTCGAGTTTCGAGTCGAGTCAAGCCGAGCCGAACGCTAAATGCTCACGAGCTGGCTCGCTCAATTAGCAACCCTATATG
>JAURVB010005502.1:0-16858 GCA_033002965.1 Piper betle
ATTTATAGGCGTAATTGACATTGTTAAGTTTCACTAACCCCCTAAATAATTTTTATTTGAAATAATCTCATCGACAGTTCAAACAAATTCATCAATCATTTTTTTTACTGGCTTCTCAATCATAATTTAGTAATGGATTATAGAAGTTGGTCATGTGTGGTGAGAGGAGAGAGACAATCTTATCAACTAACCAGCATCAAATAAAATCTGCAAGAAGCACCTGCATATCAAAGCCAAGTGAATGGGATTTACTATAACAAGTACTTTGTTAACAAAGTTATAACAAGCACTACAACAAAGGTGATGTAGCAACCTTGTTTTCTTAACTTAAATCACTACAACTAATATTTTTTACAGATATAAACACAAAATTGAATATTACAAATAATTAAATTCCATTAATTGTGATAATTTTAATCAATGAGAGGGCTACTCCAACGAATTTACAATAATAAGTGCTAAAATAAATTCAATTCCACAGTAGAGATATAGTTGATTTGAATATTTACTCGCATGTAATTGGACAAGTGGACTGAAGTAAATATTTTTGTACCAATAAATATCAATTAAATTGGAGCTTTTACTAGAAATTTTTTTATATTACCGGGTAGTGAGAAAGTTAGGTTTAATTATACAAAAAGGGGGGATTTTGAATTGACTAAAATACTCTAATTTTAAAAAATAAAATAAAATTTAAAAAAATATAAAAAATAAGTGGTTGGACCTGGCCATCCATGGCCAAGGAGGCCACATCTGGCCGCCTTTAGCAACTTGGCCGCGCCAAGAGACGGGTGGCCAGACCCTAGCCACCCCTAAGCTAGTGGCTAACTCGAGGCAGCCCAACCTAGTAGCCCTGACCTTGAGGTGGCTAGCTGGAAGTCTAAGTATTTTTTTTATTAATTTTAGAAGTTTAAGAGGGAAATCATGATATATGTTGTTAAAAATATTTTTCTTTTCTCGTCATTATAATTAATTCTCCCACCACTAAATAATATAAAAAAATATCTTCTTTTTTCGTTTTTGGTAAAAAACTCATTAAATTAGAATACACGCCCATAGATATCAAAGTAACGGTGCTTGATACCAATATTGGCACTATATGTTTCAATTTCACTTACAATGGCATGTGAAGACGTGGCAGTCTGAGAATAACACTTAATTTTTTTTGTGAGAAATTGTGATTAAATTACTTACCAAATTAAAGCATTAATTAACCCCCGAAAACGAAAAATAAGTGGCTAATTATTCATTGAATAATTCTCGACGTAGTTCCATTTTGGTTTAACATGATGTGCATGACATACATGTTATAGAAGCAAATTTTCATTGAAGCTCTTGTTCCATAGGACGGGGAAAAGATTTGGTGTAGCACGAGCAAACTCCCCTTAATCGGTCCACATATAATGTGATATAAAGAAACAAAGATTCAAAGAACACCTGAGCTCCTCCTAGAAATACTGATCACTGATCAGGACTCTACTCGTGGGCTTTCATTCTTGTACGTACATAACACCGACTGATCCTGATCAAGCATCTGATATCCAAATGTAGAAAATTATAAAAAAAAAAACAGACTTCCTTTGCAGCTTTTGAAAATCACATAGCTCTTGAAGATCATCGATCACAGTTCACGAAGAAGATTCATGGCACTTGATATTTTTCTTTTCCTCATAATTATTCCAAGCTACCAGCAAATGAGCCGTACAAATCAAACGATACAGCTCCATTTTGTTCAGATGAGTTTTGATCAAATCATTCAAAGGACCAAAGATTCTCCAGATGATGAACCGAGGCTCAAGTTGACAACATTTGATTGGTCTAGACAAGGGGAAGAAAAAGATCAGAATTACGATATATTATCTTATTTTGTTAACAACTGGAATCTGAGTTTGGCGCAACAACTTATATTCCAACAACAACAAAAGAAGAAGCTACTTACGAAGTGGTGTCTTCAGAACGAAAAAGTTTGCTGCAATCACGATATAGGACAGGAGCAGAACCAGTCCTTTCATGTAGTGTGAAGTCCCATCCTGCAAATGGTTCCGAAGTTTGAGCTCATTCTGATAAGTGCAGGTCACATTTATTCTAATATCTACAGATTAATATATGAAGTTTCAAGTTTCAACAAAGATGCTCATTTTGAGCTCGTTCTGATTTAATGGGCGGCATTTATGGGATGAATTAATGAAATCTAAAACCACAAGAAACCAGCTAAACTTGACCCATAACTTTGGAAGTGCCCTGTTCATCATTTGGCATGGCGTTGAATTGTTGGGGCTCGTCAGGAGATTATTAAAACGAGAAATTTTGGTGTGGGAAATATAACCTGTAAAGTGAATGCCGTGAGCACAATGGATATACAAAGAGATCCAGTTTCTAGTAGATCGAAATCCAGATCCATTCTGCTGCCCATAATCCAAGCTACAATCACACAGAGAGGAACCTGAACACAACCATCAAATGAAATATAAATTACCAAACTCCTATTATAATTTCACAAGACCCACAAAATTGCAAATGAATGTGTTAGGCCTTTAGAGCCCGTACCCAAGCTCGAAACCACTGTTGGACCCTTGGGCCCCAGGGACTTCGAGCAACCAAAGGAAACTTCGAAATAGGTGTCGCGAGCTCTCTTATCATCCAAAGCTAGCTCAAGGAATAAGGCTTTCCCATTAGCCTATATACAAGTCACTAACAACCTCTACGACCCGATGTGGGACAAACCCAACAACTCCCCTCACACATCGGGCGATGGCCCGAAGCCCATCACCGTCTAACAACTCCCCTTAAATTAGACGGCACCCACCTCCTCTTCAAATCATCAGGTGGAACCTACGAAGGAAACAACAACAATCGGCGTAGACAAACCCGGCTCGAACTTTGGCTCTGATACCACTTGTTAGGCCCTTTGAGGCGCGATACCCAAGCTCCAAAACCGGCTGTTGGACCACTTTGGGCCCCAAAGGAACTTCAAACAACCAAAGGAAACTTGCAATAGGTGTCACGGGCTCTCTTGAATCCAAAGCTAGCTCAAGGAATAAGGCTTTCCCATTAGCCTATATACAAGTCACTATCGACTTCTACGACCGATGTGGAACAAACCCAACAGAATGAACATCTTAAAGGTTCTTCAAAATCTTACCACAAACATGGCTATTTGAGTTGCGGATCCTAGTGCAACACCAAGAGAGATATCCTGCAGTTACACAACTGAACATGAGTTTTTTCATTGACACCACAACCAGGTTGTTTAAAGTTTGATTTAACTCGATTAGACTCAATTTAACTCTACAAAGGATCGATTTGAAGTCATATGAAACAAGCTTAGATGCTCAACTCGAAGTAGGTTGAAAAACAATGATTTCAGATGCATATGTTTACAGTAAGATATTAAAAAAACGAAGACTCAATAACAGTTTCAAATGAGAATCTAAAATTTAAATGGATGACTATATTATTTTATAAACAATAATATCATGACCAATTAAGATATATCTTAGTTCTTCAAATAAAAAAATTTGTAAGTCTCGGTAAAGAAGAATATTAAGAAACACAAATTATTTAGCTAGCTCAAACTGATCTGAATCAACTCAAGCACAAATAGGCTTGAACTCAAAGACAAACAAGATGAGTTTAGCACATGAATGCTCATCCGATGAACTTCCCTAATAACATATGTTAGAAGACATGAGATTCTTACCAACTTGTTTTTGACTGCAAAGATGATAGCGCCGGCGTGTTCTGCTGCATTCCCAACAATAGGCAGCAAAATAATGCTAATGAAGCTAACAGATATCCCCCAAGAGTCGGACGCATCCTATTCATTATTTCAACGACAAATATATATATATGCATTAAGTTTCTTGCGCTTTTACAAACTACATATCAAGAGTGACACTTGAAACAAGCTGGTTTGAACGTACCTCAATAGTACCCACAACGTACTCAGACAAGACAGCAATGACTAATGTCATGGAAACTAGCCAAACCATGGCACTCTTGAAACCAAGAACAGGACCATCTTCTGATACTAGATCATCATTTCCATCTTCTTCCTGCTCGTGGATGCAGATTCATTACTCAATGCACACAATTTAGTGCAAGTGATCGTGAACAACTAATCTATTACGCATAGAATCGTTTACCTCGTCTGGTTCGAATAGTTGGCGATGTGTTTTTAGTTGGAAAACAAGATAGGCAAAGTAGGCGACGACCATGATAATACTGCTAGCTCTTGACAAATCAAGAACTGGTCTTGTTGTGAGTGTAACGTCGGGCATGGCGTATCTGAACATCAATGGCAACATGTGAAAAAGCATGGCCAGCAGCAGAAGACCAGAGTTAACGTCTGCTTGTCTCTGTTCAAATATATGGGAAAACATAAAGTAGCATCAGAACTAAACAAATTAATCTGCAGTGCAAGTCGGAAAACATCAACCATATGCATGGTGGAAGCATATGTAAAAACACCATTAACTTCTCGAAAATTTTGGCTCAATAATTTTATGAGTCGGCTCCTCAACTAAAAAAACATATAACTTCTTTATTTAGTCATATATGTTTGTCGATCTCAAATCTAGAAATATATAGCTTTTTCAAATTACTTTTTCATTGTTGCATAGAAAAATATTGTAAATGAGTCGAAGTAGCCTTCAAGCTAAGTTCGAGTGGGGAGTTCTCAAACTATTAGAAACAAGGCATGCGGGAAATAGCATTTTTCTTACTCTTTCGTATTTTTGTTCGCCGTAGAGGTTGGCCAATCCTCCACAGAACAGAGAGGTACCAAGAACAAGGAGCAGGTTGGAGAGGATGGAACCCAGAAGAGAGCATTTTACCACCTCTATCTTCCCTTTGTACAAAGCAAACAGTCCTATTATGAGTTCGGTTGCATTCCCACAAGTTGCATTGAGCAGGCCTCCCACTAAAATTCAATAACAAAACCAATAGTTAATCTTAAAGCTTTTTCTTGATGATTAATTACACAAGAATATTAAAGGATTGGTACAATGATGTGAAGGAAAATAAAATTACCCGTTGGTCCAGTGAAGAAAGCAATTTGCCTATGTAAGAAACAAGTTAATATATTATTATAAAAGTTTAATTAAGATGTGCAAAAAGGTTAGAATCCAGATTGCTTTTTGAGTATAAACACATGACAACCCAGTACTTACTCTGTGAGAAAGCTCACTCGCTCTGCTAATGGCGTGAGCCCAAGCAAGCTCAAAATAAAGACCCATGGCTGCCATCACAAAGCAGTCATTAGTATGTAGCCAGTTCAACTTATGCAAGCTAGCTAACTTGGTGTTCTTAAATTGACGTTAACTATATATATATATACCCTTCCAAACTGGTAAATTTGAGATACAACCGCTAAAGGGATGGCGGGGAAGAGAACTGAGAGTTTGGTGCCAAGAAGAACTTCTTGAAGATTGATGAGAAACTTCCTCAATGGACCGATTCTGAGTTTGGAGACAAGACTAAGGTCGGACTTTTTCCTAAGGGATGAAGAAGACATGTTGTGGGCAGTCCGGCCATGTTTGACCTCCTTGCTCAACCCCTTGAGGCTCCCTGCCTCTAAGCAACCAGCTTCATATTCAGATCTCATTTTGCAAGAGCAAAGAGTATCACTAAGCGACCAGCTTAGTGATCAAGTGCTTGTGGGTTGCTTGTTCACTGAGCTTGTGAGCTTGCTGCATTAGTATTTTATATAATAACACTGTTACTATTTCGTATTCACTACTGCCAATCCAAAGAAGGTTCCAAGAAGCTTCCTCTCATAAGATATGCCATTGCCGGGTCTTCAAGCAAGACACCTAGAAATAGTGGATGTTTCGGATTAGAGCTATCCATGTGTAATTTATTTGTTGATCGGTACCGAGTCTGTTTTTGCCTTAATCGCCAACACCAGACGCAAAGGTTGAAAACTCATCGTCATTATGAGGCTGACATTGGTATGAGTTATCTATCATTGATAAGTAGTCCAGTTCTCAAGTAGTTAACGTCAAAACTCTTGCAAATGTGTGCTGCCATATTCTACATCCAGAATATGTGAAAAAGCATGTTTCCAACGCAGTATATATTATTAGAGGACCACAAAGTTTTCTCACACACACAGCCAACAGCCAAAAATAGCAATTATCGAAGCGTTCGGAAAAAGAATCGGAAGTTCACACATCCACAAGATAAGTTGGGTGGCCGTCGCTGGACAATCGACCACTCTCGCATCAAAAATTGCGTTCAAGTATTGTGTGTTTCAACTTTCAACCATCAAAAACTACCAAACAAATACGGAAAACAACTTATACGATGCCTGTGACAGTCACAACCCTCGATAACAGATACAAGGAAGGTGGTGCGAAGCTTCACCCAACTAGAGCATGGCCCAAAAAAGAAGGAAAGACAAGATCAGAGCTATCCAGTTCTTGTAAACTTACAAACTAAATTCATGTGGGCAGAATTTCACAAACAAAAAACCATTGTCCTGTTATTGAAATTGCAATTTCCAGGAAGTTTCTTTCGGCGTATGTAGTATAGCATGCTGATAAATTTTGCTTTTGTGATTTGGAAGCAGACAAGGAACATGATTCAGAAAGCTCCAGAACTATGAGGAAGTTAAACGATGCTCAAGTATCTATCACTTGCGAGTACCACTGATATCCTATGATAAAGCAAAGCAGATAAGTAGACATACAATGAATGATTGAAGTTTGATGCATTATAACCAGAAGAACCACCAATAAAGAGCCAAAGGAGCTTAACAATATAAATTAGATTTACAGTTTCACAACCCCCCAGCGTTAAAGCCAACACAGCAGGTGGGATTCGCTCATTTTCTATGATCAATTTGCTGCGTATCTCATGGCTTGCACTCTGAGCGGAGCAGTGAAATCCCACTTCGATGAGAGGATATTGTTCTACATTTCTTTCAAACCTGATCACATCATAAGCTTCAAATGAAAAATTCCACATGCATAACAAGTACTTGAGTCGCCAAGCTCAAACAATGTTTTATTAGCTTGGGAAAAAAAATACTGTTTCAGTAGTATCAAGCAAGGGCTATTCAACTATCACAGTCGCCGCTGGCAAGTTTTGTGATTACTTCCAACCAATGTCTAAACTGGAGAAATAGAGAGAAGCAAAATAATATTCGTCGTTAAATTGGCATCAATGAATGTTAAAAATTGATTTACTTTGTAATTTATTGGGCTAGTGTCATAAATTATAATATGTATAAAGTCTATGGGCTATTAGATTCGTAAGCCCCGCTTGTCCAAAACACGAACCCGTGAGGTATTTTTTAGTTACGTAGAAAAGAGTACAAGAATAAAAAATTGGGACAGCGAGCCCTTCTCCCCTTATATTTTGGTAAGAATTTTCTTGTTATTTTATCAAATTGTTTCCAATCAGTGCTCTATCAATCTATCTTCTCCCCAACATAGAACTCATAAAATTAACGTCCCAGTGTTTTCGTAAAATGGCATGACACCGGTTTAACCTATTAACTGCCCAAAACACATGCAACAGACGGGTAAAAGATGAAAGTATCAGACCACACTCATAAAATTTCCAAAATTAATTGAAAGTGAATAACTAAAACGTCATACTTAAACTGATAAAAAAAATCATAAAGGAGAAAACAGATAAAACAGTCAAATAAAGATCTTTTAAAAAAAATTGGGAAAAAAATTTCCTCACCTAATATAATTAAGTATTTGATAATTCTATATTTCAAACACTAGTGGAAAATACCCCTTTTGACAATTAACTAAAATTCAGTGATTTATGTGACAAAAGGCATAGTATCAAATTGACTTTGGTGGAAAACAGGTGACAAATTTTCTACGAATTATTTCGGTGACAAACTTCGGTGATGACAAAATGGTAATAGATTGTCACTAAAAAATAGTGTCAAACACCGGTGGTCAACGTTGTTGATGTCAGATTTTTTTTAAAAAAAATTGTATTAGGCGGTAGCTAACATCAGTGGCGCGACAGTGGGGTGTCGCAATGGTGAACGACAATGGCGCGTTGGGGTGGCAGAGGGCAGCTAGGGGCAGCGGTGTGCGATAGTGGTGGACGATAGTGGCGCACTGTGGTGGTAAAGGGCGGTGGCATGCAAGGGTGGCAGAGGGTGGTCGGCGGCAATGTGCGTGTCGAGTGGATGGTGCGTGCGATGATGGTGGATAGTGGTGGCGAACGGTGGTTGCACGATGGGGTGGGAGACAACGGTGATGTAAGGCGATGGAGGATGGCGGTGGCACGCTGGGGTGGTGGAGGGCAGCTGTCGGCGGCAGCGATGCACGCAACAGCAGATTGGGCAGGCGGACACGGGTGCGGCAGCGGTGAGGGGTGCAACAGCAGATGTTAGTGGCACAACCAAGTGTTGGAAACACCCGACCTTGGGTCTGCATGTTTCTAACACAAATGGCTGGCTAGGTCACATGCGCCTATTAGGATTAATGATGTAAAACCCATGACTCGAGTCAGAGTTTTATATCACCAAACTAATTAGTTCAACTATTAGTTCAAGTCAAGCAAGTTTCATGACCTGCATGCTAAGCCAAGGTTAGCCATGCGTTATGAGCAATTAAGGTCAAGTGTACTCGAGTATATGATGATAACGTTAAAAAATAATGAGAAATAAGTTATCAAAGTATATTAGAATATGCAACTATTTTTTTATATACTTAATCATAGAATTATTTTTAGGCCGAATAACACATTAGGAAGTGTTATAAAACAGTTTGAGTGGCTTATAGTTATAGAACATGTCATTTTGATGTTTTGATGTGTATTATATTTTATGAGATTTTTTCATATTTTTCTGGATTTTTTGAACTTATTAGGAGTTAGTTATTATTTTTTACTCAAGTCAGAGTCGTGTCAACTTTTATTTACAAGATCGCCACCAAACTTCACCCCAACCCTTCCCTCCCCTAACCCTCAATGCCATCCCCTCCTTGCCATCAACGCCTCCTCTGGCCGCCGTACTGTCGCCGATTGATGCCGCCGACTATCACAGAGTTGTCGTCGTGCCGTCCCCAGCCTTCCCAGCCACCACTCGGCCTCCATGACGCCTCAACGCTGCTCCCTAGCGCTGCCCATCCCTGGGCCGATTCGCCGCCGGCTGCTCCGCTTCACTGCTGCCGTGCCGCCGATGCCCACCCCCTTCGCCCAGGAGTATTTCCCCCATAATGAGGGCTGCCACCAAGGCCGGCCAAAGGCCAATTGGATTAGCCGACTGACCACGGCCAACTCGCCGCCACCACCACAATGAGCTTGCCGAGCTGGTTCCGACCTATAGCCCTGATTGCCTCACTGGAATGTTGAAAAAAATTGTCAAAAAATCGTCGAAAACTGCCAAAAAATTGGATTCGCTGAAATTCTCTAGAAATCACAAGATTTTTGCTGAATTCATCTAGCCAAACCCAATAGAACTTAGGATGTGGTCGGATGTCGAAACTCGAGTCTCGAACCGCGCGACAAACTCTAATCGTTATCGATTGCCGATGACACGAGGCATAATTACCTCCGAATTAATTACTTAAAAGTGATAATTATTCGCATAACATGGTAGGATTTGATTGCTTGATGTGATAAATATTTTTATTGTAAATAAAAATGAATTGTGTGATTTGAATTCTATTAAAATAAATGCTAAAGAACTAATTAAGTAAATTAAGCATGTACTGTTAAGCAAATGCAACGCAGCCTAGAAAATCTGATATGGATTGATACGTATGACTTGATGGGATGTGTGCCTTGATGTGTGTGTGCTATAGGATGTGTGAATGCATTATAGTGGCCGTTAGCTTTTAGTTTTGATGTGTAGGTATGGAGTAGGAGTTCGTCACCTAAGTGTGTGAACACGATTGGAGTTTCTACTCAGGTTCGTTTAGGACTCGCTTTTAGTTTGACTCCTCTACTCTATTGTGATTTGTTCTTAACAGGTAAGCGGACATGTCGAGTGATAGATTTATCGCATCCTACTCCACACGGGCCATTTAATCGCACAAATTTCTAGATTAATAACCCTCGATGATGAAATCCCTCGACTTTATTTTCGAAAACTCAGATCCAAATCATGATGCCTTCGGCCTACTATATTACAATCCCTACTCAAGCCAATGTACATGTAGTTTTCTCAAGTTTTCCAGTGAGATGTGAAACAAGGGAAAACTTACAATCACGCTACGTGAACGGGCCCTTGCCAGTTGAAGTTTGCTCTGGATTGGTGAGCATGACGTTCCATTCCTAAGGGATCCTGACAACTCCACCTTTGAGTTCCTCAAACCCAAAAAATGTGGAAGATTACAGGTACTACAATGTAGCGCATGTCTAAACTTGTGGTTTCAAAGGGTATTGAAGGCGCATCCCTAAGAGTACTCGACTTCTGTGCTCAGGGCCAGGAGTAATAAGATAGATATAAAGGGTTGAAGGAACAAAAATTAATTTTCTCGCATAAGGGATAGTTTTAAAGTTGCCAAAGAATGAGATGAGATAGAATGGGACGCTGTCGCGCTAGAGGTGGAGTTCCTCAAACCCGAAAAACCTAAGTAGAGCCCTTATGAGAGTTTCTATGAGAAGTATGAGAATGATTTCTTTTAACATGAGAGTTAGCTCTCCTGTGCCAACTTATGTATTAGTTATTTTTAGATCAGTAATGCTCGTTACCGATATTTTTCAATTATCTATGTAGGTGAGAATCTTGAGGACTAAGTGCTGTTGGGACTACGAAGGAGCAGCGATGTACGATGCACACTTGTATTTGCTAAATGAAATTTATATTATGAATGATTAATCACTATGAATGATGTGAAATAAATGCTATGAGATTTTTATTGCTGGAGATGATGAGTGAATTTGATAAAATGTTTTGCATGTGATTGAAAATTGTCAATAGAACTGAACATGTTGAGCAATGGAGTGTAGACTTGACTCAGAAGATCAAATATGTTGTAAGAAAACATCATATTTGTGATATGTTTTTTAGCGTTATATATATATATATATATATATATATATATATATATTGTTGTTGTTGTTGTTGTGTTCACACGGTGGTCCCTATTGCACTTTTAGAGGAGACTCTATTCAGTTATGTTTACAAAAAATTATTTTCTTTGAACTTTTCATGTGTTTGTTTTGTTTTGAACTTCATTACATATCATAGCATGCATCTAGAACCACGATAGGACCTAAACATCTCATTCATGCATTGAATGCTTATATCACCATTTTGAGATGCCAAGGTTAGATCCGAGGTCAGCTTGACCGAATCAAGTAAATTAGCGAACGGTTCAGTTGCAGGTAGTATTTTCGGTTTGGTTCGCGAGTGAGCCGAAATAGGGTGTTGCAATCTTGGTATTAGAGCTAGCCCTTGGTTAATTAAGATGGTAGATGTATTACAGGTTACATGTGTACAAAAGCTATTCCAAGTTGTGCCGATAGGTATATTTCTGTCTTAATATTTTTGTTTGTAGATTTTTTTACCAATCAGTAGTGTGACAGGGCATTCAAGTTAGAGGAGAGATTACTAGTAGGATGGTAAGATAGACTCGTAGGACGCAGATCATGGCCCCATCCATTCCATTGCCCAGACAAGACTAGTCCTAGCCATCGTCACAGTCACGCAACATCTAGTTCGACCGAGGACTACCTTGCCACAAAGAGAGGCCAGTGTGCCAGTCTCAGTTAGTTGACGCAGTGAGAGTCATTGTCGTAACATGTCACCACAGTAGCAGTAGTCGACAGGAGAAAGATGCAGCGATTGCCAGATTGGCTGAGACGCAAATACAGATGCAGTGAAACCAAGAGGAATTTAGGAGAGAGTTCAGATAGATAGCACTCTCTATAGCTAAAGCTAAGAAGAGACCAGCTATGGATGATGAGGAACGAGGAGTGCTAGCAGTTCCCATAGGCCTCTCTGCCGCCTCCTCCTCCACCATTGCAATAGAGGACCACTCCAACAATGAATCATTTATTTCAAGTAAGAATAGGACTAGTTGTTAGTGGACCTGCAGTAGTAGGTAGCAGGTAGACTGCAGGTGAAAGTGGAGCTACAAGATTTGATAGTGTAACTAGTAGGTACATGACTACAGTTTCTACAATATGAGCTAGGAGAAGGATCTAACCAATCAACTGAGGCAAGGAATTTGAGAGCTGTGGCAGTATGAAAAGTTCGTGAAGAATGGGAAGTTGGATGCAAAAGAGGCATTCCTGTGGATATCATTAGTCATAGGAGTGTTTGGTAGTATGACATGCCCAATGGAGCACAAGGTACACATCAGTACTAAGGGCATTCCAAAATGAAACTAGAATATGGTAGGATTCATTGTAGAATTTCGCATTACCCCCAACAACCTCAGGACATCACCTGGGAAGAGTTCATAGCAGAATTCGATGGGAAGTACTTTTCGCTAGATGCCAGGAAGAGAAAGGAGCAGGAATTCCAAACCTTGTTTCAGTGTCCCATGATAGTGGTGCAATATGAGACCAGATTTAGAGCTCTAGAAAGATTTGCACAAGATTTGGTTCCCACCGAAGGAAGAAGGATAAAGTGTTTTTATGAAGGCCTCCATCATGAGATCAGGATGACCAATTTAGATAGGAAGTTTGCCACCTTTGGAGATGTAGTTAGAGTTGCAGGTGAGGTAGAGCCAGTTATAGCTACCCGACCTCGCTGAGATTTTGACAAGAGGCAACAACATCCAAGGCCGTATCAGCTAGAGCAGGGAGCACAACAGAGACATCGAACCAGTTGCCATGAGGGCTATGGATGGCCAAGTTCAGGGCAACAAACCACCTTTCTGTCAGAATTGTAAACGTTATCATGGAGGTGAGTGTAGAGCAAGCATGAACACATGCTATAGTTGCAATCAGCCTGAGACATTGAGCCACCGAGTGCTAGAATAGACACTAACCCATGCTATAGTTGGGTACACATGGCCCTAGCGCCTCAACCAGAGACTTATACTCCCAGCTCCCCAGTATCAGTAATAGTAGAGAGGCCAACGGGGCCAAGGTTAAGGCCAAAGAGGCAGAGACCAACAGCCACCAATATAGCAACAGAGGGGATAGAACCAGAGAGGGTACATGGCTGTAGGGTAGGCTAGATAGCAGAGGGGTAGACAGCAGGCACCGCCAGCTCAAAATTAGAGGGAATAGAATCAGGCAATACCACTAGCATCATCTCCTGCCCCAGCACAACTGCAGCTAGTGAGGATGTACACATCCATAATGACAAAGGCACTTGAGGATACAACAACCGTGATAGGTATGATTTTAGTAAGCTTTGTACCTGCACAAGTCTTATTTGATTCTGGATGCACACACTCATTTATCTCATACACACCACACAAGTAGAATTGGATGTAAGATAGAAGAGTTAGGACATTCACTATTAGTGTCCACTCTTGCCGGTAGTGTGATAGGTACGGATGAGTGTGTGCGTAATATCCCTGTTGAGATTTAATAATGACAACTTGTATCTAATTTGATATTGTTCAAGCTACAAGAATTTAATGTGATATTTGGAATAAATTGGATGTCCAAGCAAGGAGAGATGATAAATTTTCAAAGAAAGACGACGACTTTCTGCCACCGAAGACGCTATTTTTTTTTCAGGGTCAAGGTAGAGATAGAGAATAAGGATGGATATTCTATTAGAATGCAGTGAGACTGTTAGATCGAGACAGTGAACTAATAATAATAGCATTAGTACTTGAATGAGCAGAGTTTCAGGACGCTTAAAGTGAGACCAACTCCAGAGGGACACGAGGATTTTGTAGTTTACCCAGATGCCTCAGGAATTGGTCTAGGTTGTGTTCTGATGCAGAAGGGTAAGGTTATATCCTATGCATTTCGTCAGCTCAAGGTGCATGGGAATAACTATCCTACACATGACCTAAAGCTCACAGCAGTAATATTCACTCTCAGAATATGAAGGCACTAATTGTATGGAACGTCTTCAAGAGTCTGAAATATATCTTTATGTAGAAGGATTTGAACAGCAGATAGAGAAGATGGATAGAGATGTTATCAGATTACGAGATTGACACAGCGTACCATGAGGGTAAAGCAAATGTGGTAGCTGATGCTTTGAGCAGGAAGCCAGTAAGAGGCTCTGAAGGATTGGCAGCAATGTCTGTGACTCAGTATGCTACAGGCTAAACACAACTGGTTAGGATGATGACACGATTGACCACTCAGCCAAGTGTGCTTAAACAGATCAGGCTTGTACAGGAAGCAGATAAACAGTTGAGATAGTGGTTGGAACATAGAACACACCAAGAATTGGGCAGAGATGTAGATGGGTTAGTTAGATTGAGAGGTTGACTATTTGTGCCAAATGTTCTAAAGTATCTTGGACTTTGAAGTACGATTCTTCACGAAGCTCACACAATGAGATGCTCAATACATCTAGGTGGAGTGAAGATGTATCACGATGTCTAATGAACATATTGATGGCCAGGAATGAAGATAAAGGTATACGACATAGTCGTTGGATGTTTGTGTATGCAGTGAACAAGTGAAAGTTGAGCATGTACATCTAGGTGGAACACTACAACCATTGGAAACCTTAGAGTGGAAGTAGGAGAGCATAACATACTACTTTGTAGTTGATTTGCCTAGAACCCACCAATAGTAAGATGTAATATTGGTCATAGTAGATCGACTCACAAAGAGTGTACACTTCATACCAATTAGGATGGATTACGCACTAACCAGTTTGGCTACGCTATACAGCAGACCAGATAATCATGCAACACGGAGTGCCACGGGAGATCATATTAGACAGGGATCCAAGGTTTACGTGCCAATCAAAGCTAGCTCTGGATTGGTTAGCAGGTCGTTCTATTCCCGATGGATCCTCAAAACTCCACTTTTGAGTTCTTCAAACTCAGAGAAGTGTGGAGGGCTACGGGTACTACAATGCAGCACATATCTAGACTTGTGGTTTCAAAGGTTATTGAAGACACATGCTTGAGAGTATTCAACCTTTGTGCTTAGGGCCAGAAGTGATACAAAGGATGTAGATGAATGAAGGAATAGAAATTGGTTTTCCTGTGTAAGGGATAGTTTTAAAGTTGCCAAAGAATGAGATGAGACAGAATGAGACACTGTCAAGCAGAGGTCAACGACTCCTAATTAACGCCCTTATGAGAGGTTTATGAGAAGTATAAGAATGATTTCTTTTAACATGAAAATTAGCTCTCATGTGCTAGCTTGTTTATTAGTTATTTTTATATCAATAACGCTCATTACCGATATTTTTTAATTATCTATGTAGGTAAAAATCTTGAGAACCGGGCATTGTTGGGACTGCGTAAAGAGCAGCGATGTACGACGCACACTTGTACCTGCTAAATGGAATTGATATTATGAATGATGAATTGCTATAAATGATGCAAAATGAATGTCATAAGATTTTTATTGCAAGAGATGATGAGTGAATTTGATAAAATGTTTTACATGTGATTGAAAATTGTGAATATAATTGAACATGTTGAACATTAGAGTGTAGATTCGGCTCGAAAGATAAAAATGAATAGAATGGAAATGTTGCAAGAAAATATCATGTTTGTAATATATTTTTCTAATATATATATATATATATATATAGGGTAAGTTATCTATGCTGCAGCACAGGCGGCAGATAGAACAAAGAGAACAATTTACATTCCGAAGACGAAGTCGATGCCCCCGCCCTCCCGTGATCCAATCATGTGCGGCGGAGACATCATCTCCATCCCCGCCGGCCACCACCGCCCTCCCGTGATCCAATCATGTGTGGCGGAGACATCATCTCCATCCCCGCCGGCCACCACCGCCTCTCGTAATGACCCAGCCCAAAGTGCAACGTAATGGGCTAAGTCATTTCTTTAAAATGGGTACCGCGAAAGTTAAAGATCTATAGTCCATCCCCACTTATAAACAGGATCTTCTCCCAGTAGGTATTAGATGTGGGACTAAGTTGAGGGATCTCACAATCCACCCACCTTAGGAAATTTCGTCCTCGAAATGCCTATTCTTGGCCCGTTGCTAGCCCCAGCCCACGACCTTTCTGGCCCGTGACCGGCAGCCTAGCCAACGTTTCTAGTCTTGGCCCATGGCTAACCCTAGCCCACGACCTTTTTTGGCCCGTGACCGGCAGCCCTAGCCAACGTCCCTAGTCCATCCCACCATCTAATAGGGAACCAGGTCGGCTCTGATACCATTTGTAACGACCTTTTTTGGCCCGTGACCGGCAGCCTAGCCAACGTCCCTAGTCCATCCCACCATCTAATAGGGAACCAGGTCGGCTCTGATACCATTTGTAACGACCCAGCCCAAAGTGCAACGTAATGGGCTAAGTCATTTCTTTAAAATGGGTACCTCGGAAGTTAAAGATCTCTAGTCCATTCTCATTTATAAACAGGATCTTCTCCCAGTAGGTATTAGATGTGGGACTAAGTTGAGGGATCTCACAATCCACACACCTTAGGAAATTTCATCCCCGAAATGCCTATTCTTGGCCCATTGCTAGCCCCAGCCCATGTCCTTTCTGGCCCGTGACCGGCAGCCTAGCCAACGTTTCTAGTCTTGGCCCGTTGCTAACCCCAGCCCACGACCTTTTTTGGCCCATGACCGGCAGCCTAGCCAACGTCCCTAGTCCATCCCACCATCTAACACGAGACCAGGTCAGCTCTGATACCATTTGTAACGACCCAGCCCAAAGTGCAACGTAATGGGCTAAGTCATTTCTTTAAAATGGGTACCCTGAAAGTTAAAGATCTATAGTCCATTCCCACTTATAAACAGGATCTTCTCCCAGTAGGTATTAGATGTGGGACCAAGCGGAGGGATCTCACAGCCT
>JAURVB010005503.1:0-26318 GCA_033002965.1 Piper betle
TTGCTTGCAACTCATCCGAAGAGGAACACACGATGGTATCTCATTTAATCTTTAATTAAATTTTTCCTTTTAATTATCACTTTCTTGTTTATAATCTTCGAAAACTTTGCTCCTTATTCTTTCTATCAATTTTTTTACTTACCACTTTTCTAATCCATTTATCCCTTTCTTTAAAAAAACAAAATAATAGTCTTCTTGAATTGTATTTAATGCTTTTTTTCTTTTTCTCGATTTATAAATATTTTAAAAAAGCATAAAAAATGCATTGATACAACAGTAAATAAGTATTGGTTTTGTAGTCATTAGTTTTAATTATTGTGCAATGAAAATTTTTTTGAACTTCTTTAAATGTTTTGTATGTTAATATATTTTTTAAAAAATTTTCCTTCTTTATTTTCGATTTATGAATAGATTAATTACGAAGGTATTTTGGCTATAATTAAATTTTAAAACAAATCTCTACCCAAATTACGGGTATTTAAGTTGCTATATAAAATATTCCGTTCATTTTATACAAGAGAATAGATAGTGTATTATTGTGTCACCTTTTCTTATAATTTCCTCTTTTAAGATTATACATGTACTTTATTATACTGTTATACACGCTTTATAACATTTTTATTTATATTTTAGTTAAATATCTATTTTTAATCTCGAAGAGACATCTGATAAAATATCTATTTTAACATATCTATTTTAAAATATCTATTTAAAATATCTATTTTAACATACACAAAATAGTTAAATATCTATTTTAAGTGAGCTCGCTGATGGGCATTTTTCTGGAAACCTCCCAAACGTCTCTGGCATCTTCAAAATATCAATGGCCTCAGTATTCAAGACAATACCAATACCAAAAACCTACATAGCAAACTTTGATAAAAACAAACTTGAACTCGACTTCAATCTTGGTTAGAAAACCTTGTGTATCAAACCGAGCCAAGGCTCTACAAGACTTTGAACAATAATGCAGCAATTACACGAACTTACCACGGTTTCATGTAAAAAAATGAGCCTTCAAAAAACAAGATAGAATCGACAACTTTTCGACAGGAGTCAACCAAAATTTACATTTGCTGACTGTTAGAAAAATAAGTGATCACAAGGGAAGGCTACAACATTTATGAATTAACTTCCACAAGCCTCGGTCGTCTGTATTAGCATATCAATCTCTCTGATAAAAGTTCCTTGCTTTCTTGCTCAACCAGTGAATTATTTTTCTGAGTTGAAACAAAAGAATGAAAATGAAACTGCATTTGGTTTTTTTCCTCAACCAATTACTTTTCTAATCTCCTCAATTAGCTGTGTCCGGCTTGAGGAGTCTACCTGCAAATTGCAAGAAATTCAAGCACTTATCCCCATGTTATAAGGAAACAAGCACAAAATCACCATGAAGCAAGGATGGTTCTAATTTGTTCACATAAGTGATTTGGCATGAGAGAAGGTAATGATACCTTGCTGAGAAGAGTAGCTAACCCTTGAGGCAGGGCTTGCAAACCCAAGGGAGATTCTCCAAGTTTCATCAGTTGATGCACTGTCTTCTGAACTTGCAACTCTTTCAACCGTTCCTCATAGTTGTTAGCGTCATTTTTCCAGCTAAAAAATGCCTCATCATCCTCCCACTTGCCGCCAAAATTTTCAGAATTTGCAAACCAACTTTGAACCAAATTCATTGCCTCTTTACAAGACAAATGATCCCCTGCAGCATCCTGCACGGTCTTCACCATCCACCCTTCCTCTACTCTTCTACGCAACCTCCTGTAAAAGAACAGCCTAGAGGAACTCCAATTTATAACTTCTCTTATAACCTCTTTAGCTGCCATTCTAAGTGAAGTATCATGCAACTCGGCAAAACGAGTTGCAATTTGGGTATAGATTGGCATAAGTTGTTTCTCACGTGCTTGAATGCTTTGGCTGGAGAGCCTCCACAGTACCACTAGCTCCTCTGCCCCTGGCCTCCTGGAGTTTGGTCTTCAGGGTAATTAGCTGCTGATCAAGCCTGCCCATGCATTCCAGAAGTTCTTTCATTCGAAACTTGATCTCAATCATGCCTTCAGGCTCAAGGACATTTCCCTTGGCAGTACGTTCAGCATACATCTCAATATGATCTGGATTAATTCTGCCGTCCACCACAACCCACGCCCCACCACGCAGCTCTCCCATCATGGGGATGTATACAAACACGGGTTGCCTATAGGTCCTGAGATTCTCAACAATGGCGGAACCTGCCTGAAGAATACCTTCAAACAAATCCCTTTGCCCACCTGAAAAACCTCTCCAGTTGGCTAGAATGAAGAGGGGTAGCTCTTCTTGGTTGAAATCTAATAGCGCCTGAGATGTCTTTGATGCAGAATCAGGAAACCAAACTTGGCCTGCCTGAGGAACTACTCTCTCATGTGAATCAAGCTGACCTGGGTCGGCAGGAATAACTTGCATCACCGTTTGTGTTTCAACAGCCACAATTCCAACAGGGATCCCCCAAGCTTGGCTCTTCCTGTCACCACAGTTTTTGCCCAACCTTCCAGAGTCTCCACGAAACTATCTCTGTCAAAAATACCTCCAAGCCATTTTCCACCACTCCCTACAACACCACAGATAGCTGCACGAGGATCACAAGAATTTTCTGGGAAGTATTCAAGCAATCTCTCTGGTGGGTCCAAAGATGGCATAATAGGTAAGGGTCCTCCAATGTGAGAAGGAACATAACTGAGCCACTTTATTATTGATGCAACGCCTTCAAGATCATCTAATACAGTTAAATGTACAACACCATTTGTAGCCATGATTTTTGGACCACCGAGCTGCATGTGAGAACTATAAACCTCACGTCCTAATAACTTGTTCAGTGCAGAGAATCCCGTTAAAATAATGGGTTGGTCTAGTCTTTGGATGCACCGCATACCTAGGCGAGCAAGATAAGCACCAATTCCAACAGTTCGACCTGTCACATATGTCAATGTGAAGGTCTCCCTATACGCCCTGGAAAAAGCACCCGCAATGGCACCACTTCCAGTAAGGTTCTCAACTCCCAAGCCATCCTCCTTACCAACAACCGTCTCTATAACCCATCTGACCTCTCCATTATTTAGCTTCAACTCATGGGCAATGACAGATGACCCGATCCGACCATAATCTTCAGGGGTCAAATACACATATTGAAACCCACGTTCAGGGTTGGCTTCATCAGACCATCCAACACGAAAGCAGCTTTTCACTTCTTCAGCTACCCCAATTCTTGCTCCAGAATTTGCTGCCAAGTAAATCAAAGGCAGTTTTTTGTGGCAAGCAAGATTGGCTACTTCATAAAAGAAAGCATCTTCTTTTGGTCCGAAGGAGCCAGCTTTGAATGTAACGTCATTTGCAACAATGAAGACAGATCTTCCGTCAGGAAATTCAGGGGTATACATCTCCATCAGCCAGGCCACCATGCCAACATCGTTGACAGCAGGGGCTCGGTCCACTGTCATGAGAGCAGTTCCCCACTTTCCTTGCTTATCAACAAATATTAGTTCTTCCACCTTGAGTAACTTCTTATCCTTGGGTTTGCTAAAAAGTGGACATTGGGAATCCCATGCTTTCTTTATAGCCGTCTCAAATGCCTGCAAGCAACCATTAGATAAAACTTATAACTTTTCAAAAACAATCATGAGACACAAGTTTGAATGTTTGCCAAAACAAAAAATATGCCACTTCTTACCAAGGGAAAATCATAGCAGTATGTTGTGTTGCTCCTTCTAGCTAATAGACGCTTTCTATCAATTATGCTCAGAGGTTCATATCGTGCACCAATGGGAGTGCCATGTAATGGACCATGCAAAGGAGAAACCGAATAGTATACCACCTCATGCATCTTTATATCTTCCACTTCCCGGTAAACCTGCCATGTAGCAGAGGTTGGGAGAAGTTAGAATACAGAATCCAACCTGATAATTTGAAGAGAAAAGGAACCAGTAATATCGATTTGATAACGTATCTGATGCTGCCAAGTCAAAGAAAAGATCAAATCACTAGGCAGAAATTCAGCTGGTTTATAACATCCCCAAAAGGTGGATACACTATGTTCTGAAACTATCGTTTATTACATTCAGGTGTAAAATTGACCAGTAAATATCACAGCATTAACATCATCAACAGCTTTCCATATAATCATAGACAGATTTTATTTCTCCATTCTAGTTAAATCTATATTCATAATCAACTTTATTGCTTTTTACCAATTTTGATAGGATTTACATTTATGTCTACAAAACACCTTAAACAAGTATACAAAACTTAAAGCAAATAAAAATTTCAACTTTCCTGTTGACTTTGATCAAGTTATACATCCCCCCGCCATCATATCCTCCTCCCCTCCCTTCTCCTCCCAAATTAAAAAAGTTGAAAGTGATTATGATGCAATGCATGTGAAAACTAAGTTGGATGCTTTCTGTCAAATTCATTATAAATCATACCAAAATTCAATGAGAACTTACATGAAAAGAACAAGTTTGACCAGTCACATTCTTTACAACAATTCTCCATGAACCACTTGCAGGTCCAACCGAGCCCAGCCAAAGTTTCACTTCCCATTCACAAACAGCAAGTCGATGCATGCGAACACCAGCCAATTCATGAATCTGGAGAGCAACTTCACTTAAAACTGTACCAACCATAGACTCTTCTTCTCCCAAGTTAATGTCAATACTCCTGACAATTGTTTTTCATCGGGACAAACAAGTTAACAAAATGCATAGACCCAATTTCAAATGAGAAGCACTCATTTGAAAATTACATACCTGGAAAAAGGCACAAGATCATAGAATTGCTGTTCACGTAGGATGCAAAGGTACATATGGGCATGGTCCGATTTTACCAGTCGTGTTGTGAACATGAAGTTCTAATTCTTCAAGGGCAGTGCTCACAGATTGCAATATGCTACGTGAAGTGTAGGACAAGCCAAGATGAGAGAAGCTACCGTCCGTATCTAGAGCTTGATACACAAAGGATCCGTCAGATGTACTGGGCTGTCGAACTAGAGTTCGCAGAAACATCCTGTGAATAAGTGGTTTGTCTACCACAGTGTATAGATGCCACTGGCGGTCCCGAGATGGTGAATATTTTATGTTATCATAATTTTTAAGCTTTTCCTGGAAGCACGATTATCAGAAATGATCAGCTTAAAGTTTAAAAAGGGATACAGCAGAAAGTCAGGTAAATAGCTTTGGTACAAACCAGTTCAAGAAAAGTAGATAGTGGTGGCTCCAAGTGACGAAGCAAAGGTTCTTCTTCATAATAGAATCTATTTGCTGACCATTTGAAAGAATGCCGCATGGGAGCTCGCCCCTCATCCCTCTGAATAATGCAGCAAACCATCACTAACACCAGCATCCCGGAGACTATTAACAACATCTTTGTCCTTCAGTATTTTTGCCAATTTGTTCACTCTTTCCTGAGCCTGGTCCTCATCCCCACTGGTTCAAGAAGTAAAATCAAGTCATTTTCTATAACAATTCGAGCATGAAATCAGAAAAACAAATTGCCAAGCATAAAATGACACTTCCAACCACTCAACAAATTAGCAAGAGAAAAATATTAAAACAATCTTTCCATCCAATTTTTATCCTTATCTGTTTCTGAAAGTCAATAAGAATAAGTAGGCCAAGAGATCAAAAGCTCCATAAATCTTGTAAATATGACCATATAAGTTTGTCTCAATCATGAACTGTACTTAATAATTACATCACATGTCTATTACAAGCAAAAAGTTGGTATACCAAAGGAGGGAGGAATGCTTAAACTAAGATTGAACAAATAAGAGAAAAGGTCCATAAGAAGAGAGTGAATAGATAAAGGCCTGCATTAATTTCATTCTGCGTGAAAATAAATAATCTGAACCTCGGTATTCATACATGTATGTCATTGAATACCTCTCATTGACAAGAAGGCAGTTGTTCATACAGGCAGAAGCTTTTTGCACAGTAAATATAGGAATATAATGTGAAGCATACAAAAGAGGCATTAAATAACAAACATTTCACAGATGCAAATGCTAAAATATAACAAGACTCTTGGTGCAATAAAAAAAGTGGCAACAGAAAAACATGTATACCTGTCCTGTAATGAACTCATTTGATTGTTGATTCCTACTAATGCAACATGCAACATATTACTGTGGATAATAGTTTCAATGAATCCATCTCGTTTTATCTCATTAGCAGGATTAGAGGTTGAATGGTGAGTAGCTTCCTTTAAAGCAGCACTGATTGCATTTGGCAGAAACTGAAGAGATTTGGTGATAACCATGAGTCCCCACTTTCTTTCACAGTGTTTTTCAAAAACTACATCTTCCAAAACATGGTCCTCAGAGCCATTTGTTTTTTCAATGTGCTCTTCAGAATATTCCCATGACGCAATGAGACCTGATCTACGCCATTGCATCCTGACACTTCCTTTTACAAGGTAGGGCTGCAACAGCAAAAAGAAATCAAAATAATAGCAAATTACATAATGAACTATTTGCATCAACAACAAATGTCGTAAAGTTAGTGGCTACCAGAACAATGTACCTGGTATAATCTACGGATGTAAGTCTCAACGACTCTCCTTTGGAGAGTGGGGTCACTGTGATCAAAAAGGCTAACAAGAGCATCTTCAACAGCTAGTGGAGCGCCCACAAGGTTTTCCATTCTCTCATCTACGGCACTCTTTCTCCTAGGAGTATACACACTTTCTCCCTCCTCGGTAAACATCTCTAACTCGGACAGACTTCTAGCAATGCTGATTCTGAGCTCACTCAATTTAGTTTGCTCAAGTAGCTGACTAGCCTTTAATGCAAGCTGCATAAGGTAACATTATAAGAAAGTCAATTGTGGTCCTCTTCACAAAGGAGAACAAAAATCAGGAGGTTGAACATAGAACAGAAACAAGTCAACTACGAACCTCAGAGTAGACTGTGTGATTAAGAGCAGAAAATTGGACAAGTTGATCTCTGTAGGGAGCTGGATTTGGGTAAACTAGTGCTTCCATTAACCGAAGTATTAGTTTATTTTTGCGCCGAACACCCTGAATATTCATATTTTAAAGATAAACTAATCACCATAATTAATAAGAAAAATAATTAATCAAAGAACAATAAGTTGTTCGTTTACCTGATGAGATAACACCATGTCTACAACCTTCAAGAGGTCTTTCTTATACTTCAGCCGCAGGTACTCGATCACATCAGCCTGTATAATACATTTTTCAGGTAAGTAGTGATGATTTCTAGATGAAAAATTGTCAAAATCAGAAGCAAACAATGTAACTAATTAATCCCAAATATTATGACCTCAATGTTCTCATTGAACAGCTCTTCAACTGACAAATAATCTGCAAAAAGAGATTGAACAATAACCCTAGCATGACTTTCTCTTCCACCCTCGTAAGACTTCACTAAACTCATCAAAGGCTCCACCAGTCTCTCTTGAGTAGGTCTTTCTTTCTCTAGACAGGATGCCAGATGTCCCTGCAATGAATTTTACCAGTTAATGAAAACTAAACTCAATTGATTATAATATAAAATCACAAAGATAAGGAAATATAAATAAAAGAAGTTCACATACTTCAAGGACAATCTTCAGAACTTTTGCAGGAAATTCAATGTTTTGTTGGGAGTTTGGGTCAAATTCATATTCTCTAAACTTTCCATCCAGCTGAGGACCACCAACGAAAACACCAAAAATAAGAGATGAAGCTAAAGATGTAAAGTAAATTAAGTGTTAATTTAGGGACATCATTTTATTTACAAACCTCATTTCTTAGATCTTTTGGCAGTCTTGTCGCTAGGACAGACATGGACTCCTGCCACTGGAGGAAAGGAAGTTGGGGACTATCCAAGCAGTTTAGCAAATCTTGAACCACCTACAAGATTGTAAAGGTCAGCACATTTCTGTAGAACCCATACACTTAAATTTCAACTTCTACAAAAAAAACAAGCACTCACTTGATCGATGTTATGATCATATCCTGCAAGAATCATCTTAGCAGCATTTACACTGGCAGAAAACCTTTGATGAACCTTGCCAGAGACTGCAGTCGGAGGTCCCAACACAGGGAAGCGCCCGTGAAATGGTTCTGCTTTTCTGACAGCTGATGGGTCGTCTAGATCCAGTCTTGCAACAAGATCTCCTGCCTGAGACAGAATTTGTTGTTAACCAATAATCTGATAATAGATATGTAAGTTAAGAAATATTTTCCATATTGCCATTGATTTACAAGATCAAATGTGTTTTCAGCAACAACAACCAGCAGGTCACCTAAATAACATACCTGCAGTGGCTGGCCTTCAGTAGTTACAAAATGAATCTTCCCAGAAGCAGGCAATAGAAGGGGCATGCACATTTTCATCACCTCAACTTCAGCATAAGGTGTGTCTGCATCCACATGACAACCATCTGAAACTAAAAAGCGCAGAAGTTTGCATGGAGTCTCTGCTACAAGCTTGGAAGGGTCATGATCATTCTAGAGTATAAAACAAAAAAAATAAACCATCAATTCCTGTTAAAGCATTCGGTAAATGGCAAGAAATTTGGAAACAAAAGTCAAAAAGTATAAGTGCTCAAAACCCGTTGAAAATTTATTTTCACCTGTAGTAAACATGTCCTTCCATCAATAAGTAGGCGAGTGCCAGCTGCTTCTTCTTCTGCATATATAACATGGCTGTTTCCATCCAACTGTTCAAGAAAAAAATTGGGTAATGAAAAGCAGGTATAAAACATTTGCATTTTGGACAGACTATAAAACATTTGCATTTTGGACAGAACTATCTGGTTGCATGTCATGTTAAAGAATTAAATGCCTGCCTGCATAAGTAAACCTCCATCACGCAATGTGTGAATTTCTGCTTCTATCTCTGAGTCATTCATCTTTAACCTGTAGCTGCCTGTTCCACCCCGTACCATATCAATCTAGCAAGGATGTTTTAAGGACACAGCAATACGACTTCAATTTCCACAGAAAAAAAATGATAGCCGTTGAAAGAGATGTATGTGACATTAAGAAAGACACAACTTACTGTGTATTTGCTGCCCTCAATATTCAGTGATACTTGAGAGTTGACAAGTGAAATATTCTGCAATCAGCAAGCATTTTAAGGTGGTAGGGACAGACAATGACTTTACACTACTTTCAAACCAGAGATCATTAAAAATATACCTTAGGCGGAATTTGCCCTTTCCCAAGATAACCAATATAATCTGAAACCATGGCAGCACTGCTAGTTGATGCTTTCTAAGAGAGAACAAAAGGAAAAAATACTTCATTGGATGATATCACTTCATTTTTAGAAAATATTTTCTGGAAAATATAATCCAAAATAGTAAAGTTCAAAACTCTAAAATTAACTCCACTCACATATAGTGCACCGCCAACTACTGAAAGATACCATGGAGGTCTCTCAGCTCTAACCCGCATTGCAATTCTACTGTCTAACCATCCAGTGTGGATTTTGTTGTCTCTATATTCTGATGCCTAAAAAAAGAAGTTTTATCATTAGGCATGCATATCAATACTTCTCAGTCATGATAAGCAGAATAATTGACGCACATGTAGAAGATCTATCGTGTAGTCCACATTTGTCCGGATTTCCCCTCGAATTTGTATCTCTTTCAATCCAAGGACCATGTTAGCTATTGCCAAGGCTCTAGATTCCCCAAAAGCAAAAACATGCCCTGCCAAATATGCAAAAATATGATTCATCACCTTTGTTACAAGAGGAAATATACATGCCAGATGTGCAGCCTCACCAAACTGAGAATCAGAAAATTCATGAATTCCTCCCCCAGACTGCAGAATATAGAATTAAACCAATGTAAGTTGACAACCTTCAAGCAGTACGAAGAGGCAATTACTTTGTATTTGCCCCTCACTCTGTTTTGCCCAATCAGCGGTCCAATGAAAACAGTCTTACCTTTACGGAGAAGTAGGCCCATACATTTGGCTTGCTTTTGAAATTAAGTTCCTGCAAAAATATGTACAAATAAATCATACTCATCATATCCTTATATTGTTAAATCATGGTAGGGTACATTATTGGGCCCTGTTATTCTAATCAACCATAACAACAAACACAACAACCATATATACACTTTTCCATTCTAACCTGTACTTTCCCACTCGTCGGTTTGAAACCATCATCAGGGTCTTCACTAGTCACACGAACAGCTACGCAATGACCTCTTGGCCGAACAGACTCAGCTTGATCAAAATCAAATGGAGCAGCACCAGTGGATGTTTTCTTCCATGAATCATAGCCTCCACCAAAATCTTTACCATAAAATCGTCTTAATTCTAGTGACAAAGAAAAACCGAGTAAGCAACCAGACAGCAAACATATAGGGCATTAACAGCTTTCCACTTTTAAATGCATAAATAGTCACTGAGGAGCACAATGATGCAACCAAAGTTGAAATCGAGTCAACTGTCAGGAATGTTTACATCTGTATACAAATAATTGCACTCTGAAACAAAATCACACAAAAAGAAATTACCTGGAATTTGCCAGAGAGGGATGCCCATTCCTACTGCTACTTGAGCTGCAGGCAAATTAATTTCAGCTATCCATTCTGTGACAGGATGCTCCACCTGTCATATTGCTAGATATTAGATAGCCAAACAAATTAATATGATCAAGCATTTCTTTACACCTTATCAGAAACTTTTCTAACCTGTAGTCTTGGATTAAGTTCCAAAAAATAGTATTCACCAGTTTCCATGCTGTAAAGGTACTCCACAGTAGCAGCCCCTACATAATTTACACACTTAGCTAGCCTTCTTGCTGCTTGTTCAAGCTTTTTTACTGTGTCCTTCGGGGCTACTGTAATTGGGCCCTCCTCAATAATCTGTCATTAATAAATGATTCAACTTCCATAGTTTGACAGCATATGGGCATAAATTGTGTTTTAATAGACTACTGATGATATATTGTTAATTACCATAAAAAATATTATAATCTACAAACTAGTATTACTTTGAAATGAGCTCAGAATCCGCACCAAACATCTAACAGCAAGACATGTTTTTGCTTGACCATTGTAGGACTCGTTTGTGCATTAAAAAGTAATTTTTACGAAAGGGTTAAGCCACCTTTTGGTGTCTCCTTTGGACACTGCAATCACGACTGTGCAATGCAGCAACATTTCCATATTGATCACACAGCAACTGAACTTCCAGATGGCGGCTCTAATGAAGAAAACCAAATAGTACTTGCCGTTAGGATCTGTGTATATGACTTAAAACATCACAAATAATTCAGTAAAAAATACAGTATGAAACAAGTTGACTTAACAGCTTTATATATGACATTTTGGATCTTCAACTACTTTTCTCCTTTTACCATACCACATTGTGGGAATGACAATGTTCTTACCTGAGAAGCAACCTTCATTATAAAGATAGGGGAACCTGGAACTTCACCTTGCACTTGCTTAAATAAAGCTCTCACTTCATCATCATTATGAACCTGCAAGATAAAGAAATAATGGCTAAGAAATTATGGAACATAGTGCTCACACATAGGCCAAAGGATAGGGAAGGCACAAATCAAAATATATGGCCTTACAATACACACCTTTCTGATTCCTTTACCACCACCACCCCATGACGCTTTGATCATGGCAGGATAACCCACCACTTGACAACTCGCAACTGCCTCCTCTGTTGTATAAACACATGCTTGACGATAAATATCTTCTGGGATTGCATCTAAGCAACTCTCTGAAGGAATTTTTACCTGGAGATGTATAAGTCCAAGTAAGTCATCATGATTAAAATGTATCATTGAATGCACCATAATGTTTACAAGGGAGTTACATGTGAACCACTCCATGGAAGTGTTGGCACACCAGCTGACTGAGCAATAAGTGACGAACCAATCTTATCTCCCAAAGCGGTCATTGGCAATGCTGGTGGACCCAAAAATATGATCCCTTTTGCAATTAATGCATCTGGAAGCTCGGGATTCTCGGAAGCATGACCCCATCCAGGCCAAACTGCCGAAACTCCTGTAACTTCAGCCATCTGCAATTGACCCAAAAAGTTAACCCTCGAAAAACTGAGGCCATTTTAAGTACAATTTGATTTTAATTTTCATATGTACATTATTTCTCACACTAACCTCCACAATGAGTTGTACATTTGCATAGTTATTATTGTTGGTCCCTCCAGGCACTTCTACAAATCGATCTGCAATTCTAATGTGCTCTGCATTGATTCTCATATCTTCTGGAGTTGCCATGGCCACCAACAAGATGGCCTTGTCGGTCCCAAAGGTCTCATAGGCCCATGTCCTGATACTACGCATAAACTTAACGGCAGCCATTCCATTATTAGCTATCAATATACTATTTATGGGGGAATTCCCAGCAAGTGCTTTGCAGAAATCATCAACTTTAGATGAAGTACCGCCATATTGAATAGGAGCTGCATTATTGACAAGACCACTGCTGCACAAAACTTCAGCAACAACTGGTCCGCTTTGAGCTTTAGACATCCTGTATTTATGATTCAAATCATGCAAGATCAACTAAACTGGGTTTTTAGTGACTACAAGGGGCAAGTGTTATCTAACAGTACTTATCAACACTTTCACAAAACCCATAGTTTAACCAATCCAGATTGGATTACTACATATTGGCACGGCCTTAAATCAATTGGACAGGAAGAAAAGGCAATTGGGAGGATCACCCTCCCAATATAAATTTTCCATTGGGAGTTTCAACACATAACCTTGTTGAATCGTACAACAGTTGTGACAGTGGTAGGGCAGCAAGCTCAGCTCTCTCACACTAGACTTCTATTTGTAACCATTAAAAGTGGTTAAATTTGTTAAGATCACAATCTAAAGACTCGAGATATGACCACATTCATATAACCCATAATTACCTTCAACCATGCCAATCCATCTAACACACCGCCCCTCCGATCATACCCGCACTTAGTATTCAAAAACAACACAGTAACAAAATAAACAACAAAACATCATAATTCTACATTCTCACTGTGTACCCTCCATACAATTATAAGCAAGTACGCAATTTTCAACAATTGATTCGCTGCAGCTAAAAAGCAAAGCAAATTTCTTAAAAGCTAGCAGCACCAGAAAAGCATACGATCATCATTCCCAAAAGCTAAACCAACTCTACAGAAAACATCCTCGTACCTGATCTGGGCAGTGGCTGTATCCAAGCTGCAGTCCAACTCTCAGAGTAACAGTCAAGTACAATGATGTAAATCAGGCAGCTACAACTTCCAAAAACAGCCACCAACAGAAAACACAAATAATAGCCCAAACAGTTTGAAACAGAAAATTAAGTTAAAGTGCCCAACACCCAGACAACAGAAATTTGGTGATTCAGCCTCATATGAATCAAGGAAAAAGGACCAAATCACTCCATGATGGAGCTAAAAGAAATAAGTGCACGGTGGAGGTGGGAAGATTAGGGAGAGGGAAGGGGAGTTTAACGGATTGAAGGGGTGCAACCACGTGATATCTGCCCACACTCCTATTCTCCCTCGCATTTCCCAACTACCCGAGGAGGGGGTCACCTCTTTAAAGCAGGCAATTTAATTCCCCACCACCTCCCTCCGTTCTCTACCGCATTCCATCGAGCGGGTAGAGGACAAAACCCAGAATCCCATGGTTGAGATGCCTCCAATCAAGGACCTTGACCGAGGAGTTGGGTGGTGCAGACCACCAACCTCCCCCTTCCCCTCATTCATTACGTCAGACAAGGCGCTTTTGCTTGCTGTGCATGAATCCAAATCTTAGTATCTATCTCTTCCCGCACACCCAGAAACTACTTCTATATGCTAATTGATCCTACTACAAATTCTTGATTTTGGACCCTTCTTCCAATACATGGGCTTATGTCTTTTTTGGTTGAACAGGTGTTTGATGATGAAACGTAAACGTAACCGACATGATATTTGCATGTGCACGTGCTCAGACGGGGAACCGGCAAGATTTTACAGGGGTGTACATTTTCCCCTCCCAAAAATGTCTAGTTAGATCACTCCGATGTGTAGATAATATATCATAATAATAATAATAATATAGTTTTTATGTTAGCTGGATTTGTTTTCATGCGTACTTGGGTTTAGTTAGGAGTTAGGTGTAACCGCGCCCCCCTCGTTCTCTCTCCAACACCTAAAAGCACAATTCTGGTGGGAACTTATTATGCATTTAATTGATTTTAATATTTTATCTTGGGAAACTTTGATTTGTTTTTTTATGTAAAATAGATGTCACCCTTTCCAACAATAGCTTATATTTTAGGCGTGTTTCTTGACCATGTAAAATTTGTCCGCCGAGGTAATGTATGTTATATGGTTGTTTGTACTTTGTCCCATGTTTATCTATACAAGTGTTAACAGCTTGTTTATGAAACTGTTTTTTTAAGTATATTTATATGGTTAGTACATTCAATAATTAGTATTCGGTTGATTATTTAAACTTTGCCGAAAGGTTGGGCACCCACCCACCTTATACGTACCTGGTCCCACAACGGAAATCAATGTGTTTTTAATGGATAAAAAATACAATATTTTAATACATATGATTCTTCTATTTCCCTCTTATTTTTAACCTAAACAATGATCTTATCTTTCAAAAACAATAAATTTAATAATAATGATGGGGTTAAATTGAAACGGAATTTTATGAGTCTGTCATTATTTGCATTTCATCCTATCACCATAGTAGGTTCTACTATTACTTTGTATTATTTGCACTGGGGCTGCTGTTAATTTGTTGGGGTTCTAAGCTTGGTTAACACCTGTTTGACGCTTTGCAGCTGGCTGAGATAACAAGGATTGAAGATAGTGTTTTTTTTACATTAGGAAAGAAATATAAATATAATTTTGCCATCAAATTAAATACCAAGAATAGTTCTTTGTTTTTTCATGATGCTTGGATCTGTATTTACCCAATGTGTTCGAAGAGGTCATAAAGATGGTTCTAAATATCCTCTGCTGGTCTGCTTATTTTGAAGGCACAGCCAGGTCCTCCAGGATCGACCACGTCCAGAAGTTCTATATTGTACCTTGAATTCGTACCAGTGACGATCCAAGGTACAGCCAAGTCCTCCAGGATCGACCTCGTCCAGAAGTTCTATATTGTACCTTTAATTCGTACCAGTGACGATCCACTTGATTGTCTGTTATAACATCACAAAGATCAAGCCATTCATTTGGTAGGTAGAGGAACCCCCCTTATTGGTCTAAATTCTTGACCTGGTTTACGAGGCTAAGTTACACAACAGAATTGTTAGTTTGTTACAGAAGCGTAACCATACAGAATTATCTATATTCTAAATAATAATTATCATCATTTTTTCATATCCAATACCCTAATATTATTTTAAGAAGTTCAATCAATTCCAAATAAAAATTATTATCGGATCAATCATCAAAAGGCAGCATCTTATATTATCAGAAAAGTTTATCTAAACTCGTGGTAAGAAAATTTTCTGTCCCAAATCAATCTCGACATAATAAAGGCGGTCTAGATTTACTAGGGGTAGTTGTGCATAATGTTTTTTTTGGGATAGGATTGGGGATGATTTTTTTTTATTTACCGGGCGATATGAAATTTTTCTTGTCCCGGGCATAGTTGAAAAAATCGGAATTGGAATGGAAGGGAGTTATTGAATTGGATCAATTCATCAAAAATCAAATAGGAATTAGTTTATTTGAACTAGTGAGTTATTAGTTAAAAAATATGTCATTTTAATATTATAGTGTGTATTATTTTTTATAGTATTTTTTCATATTTTTTCGATTTTTTTAAATTATTTGGATTTAGTTATTATTTTTTACTCTAGTCAGAGTTAAAACAACTTTTAATTATGAGAATGCTACCGATTATTTCTTACCTCTAAATGTAAGCACAGCCACCCCCGCCCACTCTACCCCACTCCTCCGCACACCTTGCCTAGCCCCCACTGTCGCCACACCCCCCAAATCGGCCTAGCCGCCCCCACTATTCCACACCTCCGCACCCCCCCCCAAACCCGTCACCGCCCTCCCGCTCGCCCTCGCCACCCGTCCTTCGTCGCCGTATCCCCTACCACCCTCTTGGACCGATTTTTACTATGACTAATTTGCATGATTTTTTGAAGTGAAATCCATCCGATTTGATTTAAATCAGTCGATTCCACTGCAACCATAGTCCCAGCTATAAGCAATCGGGATGCTGGATGTAGGCAATGGTCAAGATGCAGGTAATCTGGACTCATTTAGTTATGGGGTCAAGAGAACAATTTTAACACAAATGACCTTGTCATTGAGAACTGCAATCATCACTGCTCAACAACCCAAGACCACAGAGCCAAGAATAGTTAGATCCTGCGTTGTGAAAATCGCCGATTCCGAATTAGAATCGGCCGATTCCACTCAGATCGGTGGGAAATTGATTCAAAAAATCATTTGAATCACTTTCATCAGAATCGGTCCGTGAATCAGCCGATTCGAACTGATTCCGGACAGTGGCAATAGATGGCGAGCGGCAACGGCAGGGGCGGGGCTGGGTTGGGTGGGGGGCAAGGGGGCGGTGACGGCAAGCGGCTACGGTGGCTACTGGGCAACGAGGGGCTGGGTGGGGGGCAAGGGGAGGATCTGGAGGGGCAGGGCGGGGCTCGGCCGGTAGGGGGAGGCAGGGTGGGGCGGCAGCGACGGGGAGGGATTGGGCACGGCTGGTTGGGGGAGGCGGGGTGCGGCGGCGTAGGGCGGGGAGCGGGGCTGGATGGGCACAAGGCGGGTCTGGGGTGGAGGGGGGTGCGGTGGCAGCGATGGCGGGAAGGAAGGCGGATGCGGGGGAGAACGGGCAAAAGGGAAAGAAATACATGTGGTGGCATTCTCGTAATTAAAATTTTACTCGTGTTTGACTCAAATAATAACTAACTCTAAATAATTCAAAAAAATCTTAAAAAATATCATAAAATATAATACATATAATATCAAAATGACATTAATATCTAATTTTTATATATTTATGTTATGAGTTGTCAAATTATTATATACGACCGATTCAGACCGATTCAACTGGACCGATTTCTATCCGATTTAGACCAATTCTAATTCCGACTCCCTCAAAAATTGATTCCAATTCCGATTCAACTGGACCGATTCTTATCCGATTTAGGCCGATTCCAATTCCGACTCCCTCAAAAATCGATTCCTTTTCCGATTTTTGCAACCATGGTTAAGCCCAGAAGTATTGACCTCCTAACGTTCCAAGACGTTTAACGAATTATCCCACCGTCATTACAACTTCAAAAGGTGGCTTAGAGTTGCCCACGAATTATCCCACCGTCATTACAACTTCAAAAGGTGGCTTAGAGTTGCCCAAAACATCAGAATCCTCTCCTCTGAGGATCAAATTGGCTGATTTAGATTGATCTGTAAGATATGAAACCCGATTACAGGCCAGAGATACTAGCAAGCCGAACTAATTATTATTTTATTGTTAATCAATATCTGTTACAAATATTATAAACGACCCAACAGAGTAAAAAAAGAGAAAACTTAACCGATTCTTTCTTTATCTATTTGCGTCAGAAAAAAAGTGTAAAAAATTAAATACAAAAACATTTTAACCCCTTGTCAATTACTGGTTTAAGCTGTGATGTAGTCAAATGATAATACAAAAATAGACAAAACAAGCCAAAGATTGGGTCTAACAGCCTTAGATAAAACGGTCTGTAACGATTTGATGAGGGTATACGTCGGTAACTTAACAAAAATTGTTTCTATTTTCTTCACAAAAGCGAAATTGCCCTATTTCCATAATCCCTTCAAAGTACATGTTGCAAAGGCTTTAAAAACAGAAAAATGCATAACATAAAATATAACATAGACACCATATACGCAGAGTACATAAAAGAACAATGCAACAAACATTCAAAAGCCTGAAGACTAAATAGGACTCTCAAAAACAACACTGGACATACGAATTATGTGTTCCGACAATAAAACTCTCCAAACAAAGATCAACCCACATCTAAACCACGAGGACACATTATAAAAAAAAGTCTAGCCAAGTCTTATAAAGAAGATCCAACAAGAGCAAGGACGGCAAGAATCAAGGCCACCGAGCTGGGTATTGACAGAACAGAAGCAGCACTCCATTCACGAGCAGGGGCAGGGGCATTGACGTCCTCAGCGGTGGAGGGAGAAGGGGCCGGCACCGTCTCCGGAGCAGGCGAGTGAGAAGGAGGCAACTTCTTTGGGGCCGGTGTTGGGATGGAACGAGATGGCGATGGAGCTGGATCATGCAAAAACATAACTTAAGCATGAATATTTTGATTAGTTAAAGCATGCGTATATACATGAACTTGCGTTCACAAGTGAATAATAGCAAGAATCGAGAGTCATTTAATGCAAGAAAAAAGAGTTCCTGGACATTGGAAGAAACGGTATTAGATTGAATAAATCATTTTGTTGAATAAATGAAACGAGTATAACGAGGAACGAAGAATGCTCACCAGGAGATGGCCCATTAGCTCCGGGAACTGTAAAAGAAAAAAACAACAAAAAAACCAATCAATGTATTCGTCAACAAATTATCTCGTAGATGGGTAAAGCAATATAGGCCCTTCATTTTTTCAACATATGAACTTAGACAAATAAACTAGAAGCAGAAGAAACAAAAATATAAACTTCAACCTATCTGATAGATGGGTAAAGTAATATGAACTTTATTTCTCAAATAATATATATTTCAACGAATGATCTGTAAAAGAAAAACAACCAAAATCCAATCAATACGTAGAACCTTTTTTTAAACATATGAACTTCAACGAATGAATTAAAACAACCAAAATTCAATCAATATAAGAACTTCGTTTTCATCATATAAGCTTCCACAAATGAACAGTGGAAGAATAACAGGCATACAAATCCAATCAATAAAAACTACAACAATTCCCGTAGATGGTAAAGGAAAATGAACTTTTAAGTGTAGAAGAAAAACAACAAAACTCCAATCAATATAGACGTCAACAAATCTCTCACAAATGGGTAAAGGTAAAGATAGCATATCCTACTTATGCAGGGAATGGGTCCGGTGGCATTGCAAGCAGCAGGGAGGGACATGGCCTTCTTCATGTCAATGGGGATGGGAAGGCCGTTCTGGTTGTAGAAGGCTTCACAAATACATTGTGGACTGTTCCTAAGGACCTTCTTGAATCCATTACAGCAGGAGCTGGAGGGCCTAGGCACAGTACTTCCGTTCTCCATAAAACTAAGGCAGTCAGACATACCCATCAACACGCTGTTGCAATCCTCGCTTGGAGGCGCCTCGCTTGGAAGCGCCGCTCTGGCCACGGCCACTGCCGCCATGAATACAAACCATACCAACTTCGTCATCTCGCTTCCAATGAAGAAAATTGATAAGGAATGACAAATGGCCGTAATATATATAGAAAGTGGGTAGAGACTTCAGTAGGAATCGGAAGAGTCTCCATATAAGTACATAAATACTAATTGATAGGGTGTGATTAATTAATAACCGATGTGATTCGGTTGTTGAAAAAATATATTATTAACTAATGAAATCGTTGATTTCATTTACTATGACATTTAATTATGCCAAACAATTTATAATTTACACTCAGGCAGTAAGCCAAAGGGCGAAGGAACGAGGTTAAGAATTTTTCTAACATGTGTTCATTTTATATATTTAGCCAGGTTGTTTTTCCTAAAATTAAAAATAGATTTTGATTAATTAGATTAAAAGGCAATTAATTGTATGGGTATATCCTTTGAAAAAAGTCTTTTTCTGTATTGAACATGTTCTAAAAAAACATTATTCTATACATATGTTACTTAAAAGATATTTTTTAAGTATATTCCATGTTTAAAACATATTAAATATAAATTAAATGTAAATTATTTTCGTACATTTAATTAAACTTCATTATTAAGAGGTTAGTAGACGGATCTTAATAGTTATTTTTAATTGTTTTACTGTTTAGGTATTAGTTCAAATTATAAAGTTTAAAATTTCTTTGAAAAAAATAAAAGTTTATAAAATTAAAGAAGTTTTTAACAATTATGAATTTTGATCAAAATATCCTCATTAATTATTCACAAGATTATTATAACATATAGCGTTCTACCTCTGTAATTGATTTTCAAGTAAAAAATATATATTGTCACCCACATAATAATCAATATTTATAACCATTTATTTGCTTTAACTCTATCATAATAATGCATATAAAATCAAATATGCCTATTGGCATTATAAAGATTTTTTTGAATAAATAGCAAAAATATCATTATGAGAAGAACAATTATTAAGGGAATGAAAATAAATAATTCTACACCTTTTTTCTTACATTAAAGCACCAAAGATTTTTTTCATTTACATCGCATTTAAACCTATCTTTCATTATGGTTAATTCTGCCCTATAATAATTTTATTGGCCTCTTAATACTTATTTAATTTTAAATTATAATTATTAGTTGTGGTTGATTATGGTCTACAATAATTTTGTAGGCCCTTTAATACTTATTTCATTCTAATTTATGATTATTATTATTATTATTTATTAGGAAAGCATTGCACTATAATTATACATAAATTAGGAATTATGAAAGTATTAATGCATTTATAATTATACTATCAAATCAAAATTTTGTTACTTAACAACAACATACTTAAGTTAGATTTTTACCATTTACATATATATATTTACTAACATATTGTTATTTATTATTAAAAAAACTTAGATTATAATTCTGATCGAATTAAAAATCTCTAAAAATAAATTTGATTTAGTTATTAAATTTTTTTACTTATTGAAATTAATTTTTTTGATATTTGTGTATAACTATATTTTTTGTTAAATATAAATAAATATTCATTATTTTTATTTAAAAATAATATAATATTACTTTTAAAATTAATTTTTATATTTTAAATATATATTATTAATTAGTTTTTAATATGCCCCGTGCATAGTGCGAGTTTTGGGCTAGTATATATACAAAGTCCAAGAAAGTTTTTAGTAATCACCTCTCCACTAAAATTAGTACCTATTCATTGTTTTTTATTGAACAATGATTATTATAAAATAATAACGACTTCTATGATTCTATAATAGTTTCTTATAAAAAATTCATTTATTTTATTGTGTATAATACACACACACTAATTTTAATAGGATTGATCACTAGATGGCATTAAAAAAATTTTATTTCTTTCGTAACACCTAAATAAATCCAAAATATAAATACAAAGAGAAAGACGATATAAAAAGACATTATTATAATATTTGATTGACAAGGATATTTAGTGATTTATATGTTGAAAAATCTTAATATTTTTAAATTATTAATCTTATTACTTTAAAAATATTTGCTATTTATATTGTGTAACTAATTAATATCGCGTGGGACGTAATTTTCGGTTTTGATCTAACCAAGCTTCCTGCCTTTTCGTTCAAACTTGCAAGACAAGTACGGTATGCATAAAAGGTGCTCATAGCCTTCTAGTCTACCGGTAGGGTTTAAACCATTTGAGCCCGTTTGAGCCAATAAAGTGGGCGACACTTTTCATATATAAATTAAATCATTATAATACTCTCATCTTAAACAAGTTTGTGTAATTTGGGGTTAAATAGTTAATTATCCCGAGACAGCAAGACTGTCGGAGTCAGTAGTTTAACTTTACTCTTTCCACATGTATATAAGTTTTATATATGCTGTTGGCATCATAATTGGTAAACTCCTTTGATTTGTATTGACCGTTTAATGTGTTCTTTTACTTTTGCTGATTCGGATCCCAATCATGAGCATTCATCACATATCAATAATCCCACTTATCACTTTAGGATCCATACAAAAAAAATAAAACATTAGTGATGATAATATCTATATTGTAACTGATGTTAAAAAAAATTGAATTTTTTATGACAAAAATTTTTTTATGACAATTTTTTTGCTACAAATTTAACATTTAAATAACCAAATGGTTTGTTCTCTTGTAATGTCTTGTAATACAAGAACAATACCAAATTTGATCATTCGCGGACATGCTAAGGTGGCAAACAGCAAGATTTGACGGTCTAATACAACCTTTGTTTTTTGTTTTTTAAAAAGCAAGTTCTCCACTTTTTTACCTGAGATTTTGAATAGAAAAATAGTATTTGGTTATTTAATTAAAAAGAGCTATAATCTGTAATCATATTGGGCTTTTATCTAGATGGGGATATATATTCTTTAATAATACGGCCAAGCCTATAGGGCTGCTAATTGAGCAACCCCAGTTCATGAACATTTGGCTTTTGAGTCGATTCGACTCAACTCAAAATTTAACGTATAAATGTTTAAGCCCGAACTCAAATTCCACGAGTCGAGTTTGAATAATAAAGTATTTGACTCTATTTAACTCAATTATAATTCAAATTTTATCCGAACTTGATTCTTAGCTCGGCTTGAACTCAACTTGATGGTATAATATATAATATTAAATTTTATACATTAATATCTACTAGATTTTTAATACATTAATTTTGGTATTAATTATGGTAAATTTTTTATTTTATTTGCATGATTATAATAAATACTACTTTAAACATTATTGCTCACAAAAAGTCTAATAGGTTGGATGATTGTTATGGTTTGTAGTAGTAAAGAGGTCACAAGTTCAAATATTTTTTAAGTAAATGATATTTTCTTTTTATTTATCTCATTGGATAGTCCCACCTCATTAATCACTCTCCACCATTTTCCACTTTCTATAAATACTTCTACTCTATCTATAATGACCTAATTTAAGAGTTAGTTTGAAGCTCAAGTCAACCTAGCTTCAAACCTAATCGAATTAAGCTAATTTCGAGCTTTTAAAAATTTGACAGTTTAAGTATATTCGAGTTCGAGTATTGAGCTCGAACAATATTAAAATTATTCAAATCGATCTTGAACATTTACACTCAAAACTCATTTATCTCGAGTCAAGTTCTAGCAATTTTTTGAAATTTTCAAGTCGAGCGCTCGCTCATTTGATACCCTTAGTCGAGAGGGTGATACTTTTCTACTTTCATTTGGCATGCTGAGACTATTTATTTCACGCGGAGATCTTAAATAGAGGAATATATGATCATGAGCATGCTTCGCCTTCCCTGGTGCGGCCCTCCCTTTATATTGGTATGAAAGGCCCACAATTTGCTTTGTTCATCATAAAACATGATTCGTTGTGTTTGGAACTTTTGAGTTATTTCCTTTATGCACGTGAAATGATGATGTATGATCTGCCATTCGCGAATGGAGGTGTAGGAATGCTAATTAGGGAGCCCAATAAGTTCTCTGTTCTGTGTTTTAGCTACCAAGATGATGAACTCAAAGACGTGGAATATCAAACCAAGGCCCCTGCCATGTTTGAAACTTCGATTCTTCAAGAAGAATGCTTTTATGTACAGTTTGAAAACTTTATTTTGATTTTAAAGATTCTACGAGTCGACTCTACTCGATAACTTTTCGAGTTATATTTCATAGGTGGTTCTTTATTGGCAAGACACTCAAATTAATGAAGTAATAAAATTTGTTGAAACATCATTATCGTTATTATAGTCTAGTTAAATCAATATTTAAAAATAATATAAATTTTATATTTGTCAATTTTAATTTTTAAGAAATTAATTAATACTTAGTCTATTTTTCTTTTATATATTGTACTGAAAATGTTTATAAGTGACTCCAAATCAATTTGGAGTCAACTTGGAGTCAACTTTGCTTCATAGTTTTGCTTAATTGAGCTCAGCATCAGTTTTTAAAACTATGTTTTCCTATTTAAACTAACAGATTTTTTTTAATAATATTAAAATAATAAAATATTTGAATTGACTATGATTGCATAATGTATGCTAATGATATTTTGAGTAATGTTATGTGCACTACTAAATTTTTTTCATTTTGCCTACTTCGAATTTGATTGGTTCATTGAATTAGCCGCATGGATTATGCTTGCACGACAATTTTTTGGTCAATCTAATTTAAGGTGGGAAGAAGTGTGGAAAGTTTTAGAGGTGCAAGAATTTCCCATTGATATTTTTTATAGAGGTTTTTGGTAAATCTTAGAGATTTGAGGTACAATATATAAAATGCATGTATAACTTCCATAATTACCGATAAATCTCTAAGAATTATCAAATTCTCCTTACCTTAATGATATGTGGTTGCACTTCTTCGCAAATCGAAGGACTTTATGTACCTTAGTATTTAGACTTAGGTATTGCAATAAGTACTCATTGAAGATAAAACGTACGTAAAATAAATGCATGGAGGATAATAGGCTTTCATTTAAGAATGTGTGCCCTTAATTTGAATCTTATTCATTTCAAGCCATAGACATGTTCATATATAAATCCTCTTTGCGATCGAGAGGGCACGCCTCTTCAATATTAAATATGATAAGTCACATTATTCTATGTGATTAAAGTCTATCGTCTGTCGAGGAAAAAATGCCTAGTTTAAAAACCGGCAAGTACGTGCATTTTTTTAAACTACCGTTAAAAGGATGTTTTTATACTTCAAAGTAAATGGCTGTTATAAAAAGTGGTACTTAGATAGATTTTGTACTCGTTCGGCAAACCATACAATCCTGAGTCGGGACTTGCTGAAACCTTGGTGCCTGCTTATTGTTGAAGCTTGGGCTAGTTGCAGAAACGCATTCTCTTGAAGGCCCCTGTACATATTACTAGCCAAAATGATGCCAAGACGCGTACGGCCGGAATATAAGGGATGCTCACAAGACTCAATACATCTCTTTAATTAGCAATAAATTTAAAAAAACTCTTAAGTTGCACTTTCATGATGGCCAAGTAGTTCAGTCCCATAGTCAGGTTGAGTTCTGCAGAACAACGGTGGCTAAGTGTCTTATAAAAAACAAAGTGACACCTTTCCTGCCGCTTGAGGAGAATAATATTGGAACCCAAATAAACTTGCTTAGCCAACTAGTTTGAGAGTAACCGAACAAAAACAGAAAAAAAAGTTACTTCAAAGTAGAGTACTCTACTAATTAACTTGTAACATTATATTTGTTTTCATGAACAACAATCTATCTACTCTTATTAATAAAAGGGAAACTTAATAATCGCTTATAATTAAAATTAATAGATTTAACCAATTAAAATATAATAAAACTAAAAAAATAACAAAAATAGCCCCGACTATGAAGGGTCAAAGATTTAAGCCCTGTTAATATTAATTTCTAACTTATTATAAAAAATTAATAAAAATATCTTTCACAGCAATAGGTCACAGGTTCATATCTACCTAACTTTAATTTTCAACTTTTTACTAAGAAGATTCGGTCTACTTGCCTTGAAAACAAATATAATAAAAAATCAATTTATTATAGTTTCTCTTCTCATTCAATAAGGGTCTATGTTTAAAATCAATCAAAGTGTATATTTATAATATTAAATTATTATAATATGTCTCATCGTACAATGAGAGTTTACGTATAAAATTTAAATTTATCTCTAATACAAGTCGTGCATAATACGACATCTTACCTAGTATATATAATATATAAAGCATCAACTGAGTGAGGGAAGCAGTGTGTTATATTTGCTTTTTATTTTCTTTTTTAAAAAAGGGAGAAACTTGTTTTGTGGTCCCCAAGTGTAGAATGTGCTATCATTTATATATTTATATTGGAACTCTTGTACATGTTCATACTTCATATATATATATATACATATATATATATATATATATACCAATGTTCATAATTAGTCAAGCCAGTGATGTATTATTAATCACTATCATAATTTAGTTTATGCATAGTACGATGTAAACGTGAAAGGAGCAAGCATCTTGTCACGTTTTATCATATATTACTTCCGTAATCAAACAGTGATCTGCTTGACTGAGATGAAATTGTGATAGCGTATGCAATTGCGTAATGATTTTGTATGGTTTTCATCTCTATACAAACCTATGCTTAAATATAATCGCTTGGTGATGCACTGTTTAAAGTTGTTGGCAGCTTGTATTTGGGATCCCGAATCTTTAATTCACAAAGATATATAGGTAAATGTTTATATTTCTATCAAGACAATACCTGTAAATTGGATTCCAAGTGGAATGTATATGATCTATTAATTTGATTCCTAATCAAACAGAGGTCTAACTTGATAGTTCCTCCCTTCACGTTACAAACATATATGCACCATAGAACGCACAGGTTGTACATCAAAAATAAAAAAACAAAAAGGAAAAAAACACACACGGTTGTCAATTATTATAGATTATTATTATTGGGGTGAGCAATGGGTCTATTCAGGGATTTTCCT